>CAUYLG010010722.1:0-88663 GCA_963573385.1 Cacajao melanocephalus | reverse complement strand
GATGTAGTCTGGCTCTGTCACTCAGGCTGGAGTGCAATGGTGCAATCTCAGCTCACGGCAAACTCTGCCTCCCAGGTTCAAGCAATTCTCCTGCCTCAGCCTCCCAAGTAGCTGGGATTACAGGTGCATGCCACCACACCCAGCTAATTTTTGTACTTTTGGTAGAGACTCCTGACCTCAGGTGATCCTCTCACCTCGGCCTCCCAAAGTGCTGTCATGAGCCACTGCACCCAGCCATACTTCAATTTTTTAAGTTTTATTTTTTGCATCACATGTATGTATAATGTAAAGAATCAATGAATTCTACAAGTTAAAACAAATAGCACTCTGCAGTCCCTTTCTCCAATATCTCCTTCCCCAGAGGCCACTACTTTCAAATCTTATACTTGATCTTGTTAATATTTATCTCCATGTCTCCAAATAACATGCTTATATTGGGCTAGGTGTGGTGGCTCACACCTGTAATCCCAGCACTTTGGGAGGCCAAGGCAGGCAGATAGCTTGAGGTCAGGAGTTCACGACCAGCTTGGCCAACATGATGAAACCCTGTCTCTACTAAAAATACAAAAAATTAGCTGGGCATAGTGGTGGACACCTATAGTCCCAGCTACTCGAGAGGCTGAGGCACGAGATTGACTCCCCACTCAGGCAGGTGAGGTTTTATTCCTTTTCCTACTTCTCCAGTCTACGTCCCTGCCCCTTCAGTTTCTCGGTATAGTTAAATGATAATTTAGTTAGCTTAGTACTCAAGATTTGCATTGTATGATATGTGTACTAATTAGAGCTGGGGCATGTAATAAACTATGATTACACTTACTTCCCTGTACAACTTTTTATTGTATAAGAAGTTGCCTTTAGCCGGGCGCAGTGGCTCACACCTGTAATCCCAGCACTTTGGAAGGCTGAGGTGGGCGGATCATGAGGTCAGGGGTTCGAGACCAGCCTGACCAACATGGTGAAACCCCCTCTCTACTTAAAAATACAAAAATTCACCAGGCGTGGTGGTGCACACATGTAATTCCAGCTACTCAGGAGGCTGAGGCAGGAGAATTGCTTGAACGTGGGAGGCAGACGTTGCAGTGAGCCAAGATTGCACCACTGCAGTCTAGCCTGGGCAAGAAGAGTGAAACCCTATCTCAAAAAAAAAAAATTAAAATTAAAAATATTTTAAAAATTCCGTTCTTCAGTTCACTACTCACATTTCAAGTGCTCAATGGCCGCATGTGATTACTGGCCACTGTATTAGACACAACAGATATTAGACCATCTCTATCAATTTGTACATTTCCAATGTACAAAGTTCTGTTGGACAGCATTGGTCTAGCATATTTGGGTGTTTTTTTCCTACAATAATACTGCATAGCAACTCCAGAATTTCAGTGGTTTATAACCGAGGTGGGTGGACCACCAGGTCAGGAGATCGAGATGAGCCTGGCTAACATGGTACAACCCCATCTCTACTGAAAATACAAAAATTAGCCGGGTGTGGTGGTGCCTGCCTGTATTCCCAGCTACTCGGGAGCTGAGGGTGGATGTTGCAGTGAGCCAAGATTGTGCCACTGCCCTCCAGACTGGGTGACAGAATGTAACTCCATCTCAAAAAAAAAAAAAAAAACAAATATTTTTCTTGTTCAGAGGTCCCTTGGGTAGCTCCACTTTAGGTTGCAGGTTGGCTGGACTTGGTTTTGGATTGCAGTTTAGGTTCAGATCTGCTTCATGTGTCTCTTATGCTCTTTGGATCAGGTATGTTCCTCTTATGACTAATAGCAGGAGTTCAAGAAGGCAGTCTAAACCAATCATATTCAATTAAGAGTCAATTGGCTAAAGCAAGTCACATGACCAAGCCTAATATCAGTGTCTGCAAGGAAAGGCTCTACAAAGTTACATGGCAAATGGTACAGATGTATCATCCTACTATAAAGGAGTGAAGAAAAAAAAAGTAAAGGACTGAAGAACTGGGAATAATAATCCCATCTACCTCATGTTGTGCCAAACCCTTATCAAGACCAGCCTGGACAAGGCCAAACTCCATCTCTACAAAAAATGCAAAAATTAGCTGAGTGTGGTGGTGTGCACTTGTAGTCCCAACTACTAGGGAGGCTGAAGCTGGTCTTGAACTTCTGGGCTCAAGCATTCCTCCTACCTCAGCCTCCCAAAGTGCTGAGATTATAGGCATGAGCCACCACACCTGGCCATCTCCGTTGGAGTTGTCGCAAATATATCTATATATTTACCTTGGTGCTTTTTGTGTGTGTGCGTGAGAGAGAGAGAGAGATGAAAGTCTTGCTCTTATTGCCCAGGCTGGAGTGCAATGGCACAATCTTGGCTCACTGCAATCTCCACCTCTGGGGTTCAAGTGATTCTCCTGCCTCAGCCTCCTGAGTAGCTGGGATTACAGATGCCTGTCACCACACCCCACTACTAATTTTTGTATTTTTATTAGAGATGGGGTTTCACCATGTTGGCCACGCTGGTCTTGGTCTCCTGACCTCAGGCTATCTGCCCACCTTGGCCTCCCACAGTGCTGGGATTACAGGTGTGAGCCACTGTGCCCAGCCTGTGCTTTTTCATATTAATATACACAGACGGAATTCTTAAACTAACATTCATTCACTTGTATTTACTGGTTTCTGTGTTCTGCTGGTCTCCCTCTTAATTAACTTAAGGATGGGTACTTCAGATATCTGAACAATGAACTTGTGCTGGAAGACAACATAACCTGATTTTTGCCCCTGGGCTGGCTCCCAATCTGGTTTAGGAGTGCTAATAGGCTGGGGGAGGTGGCTCACTCCTGTAATCCAGCACTTTGGAAGGCAGAGGCAGGCAGATCACTTGAGCCCAGGAGTTAGAGACCAACCTGGCCAATGTGGCAAAACCCTGTCTCTATTAAAAATACAAAAATTAGCTGGGTGTGGTGGAGCATGCCTATAATCCCAGCTACTCGGGAGGCTAAGGCAGAATTGCTTGAACCTGGGAGGTGGAGGTTGCAGTGAGTCAAGATTACACCACTGCACTCCAGCCTGGGTGACAGAGCAAGACTCCGTCTTGAAACAACAACAACAACAAAACACTGTTAATAGAGGTTCTTGAGAAAAGTTTGGGGTTTCATTTCTCACAATGTCTTTTGTAACTAATTTGATTTTATCTCTCAAACTGAAGTCTTATAAACCTGATAGAGTAGATTCAAGGCAGCTATTCTATTCCTTTTCTTCTTTCAAAATGGTTGTAGCAGTATGGACAACATGGTGAAATCTCTTTTCTACTAAAAATACAAAAATTAGCCGGGCATGGTGGTGTGCGCTTGTAATCCCAGCTACTCGGGAGGCTGAGGCAGGAGAATCACTTGAGTCCAGGAGGTTGAGGCTGCAGTGAGCCGAGATAGCCCCACTGCACAAAAAATGACTGTAGTAAAATAGCTGCTCTAATTCTTATCCCCTTAGCTAGTGAAAAGAGGGAATGGGACAGGAGAGAGTGTGACCAGTGCTTTAAGGGCTAAAACTGGGAATGGGTCACACACATCACCTCCTCTCCCACCCTCTCCTGGCCAGAATTTACTCACATGAGCGCATTTAGATCGCAGCCAGACATATGGCCACCAAACCAGAGGGAATGCTTGGGGAATAATCAGCAGTCCTTTCTCAGTGTTTGAGGTCTTAGTGAGAAGACACAGTATGTGGGAGTAAAGTGAACAGACCTGCGTAGTCACCTCCCTAGTCAAGAAACTGAATGGCTGGCACCGCAGAGTTTGAGATTTCTTTCCTTCCTTTCTTCCTCTCTCTTCCCCTCTCTCCTTCCCTCGCTCCCTCCCTCCCTTCCTTCGAAACAGAGTCTCGCTCTTGTCACCCAGGCTGAAGTGCAATGGCGCGATCTCGGCTCGCTACAACCTCTACCTTCCGGCTTCAAGTGATTCTCCTGCCTCAGCCTCCCGAAGTACCCGCCACCACGCCAGGCTCATTTCTGTATTTTAGTAGAGACGCGGTTTCACCACGTTGGTCAGGCTGGTCTGGAACTCCTGACCTCAGGTGATTCGCCCGCCTCGACCTCCCAAAGTGCTGGGATTATGGATGTGAGCCACCACGCCCAGTCAAACCTTTTGTTCTGTATTTTTAGTAGAGACGGGGTTTCACCACGTTGGCCAGGATGGCCTCAATCTCCTGACCTTGTGATCCGCCCGCCTCGGTCTCCCAAAGTGTTGGGATTACAGGCGTGAGCCACCGCGCCCGGCCATGAGATTTCTTTTTTTTTTTTTAAGACGGGGTTTCACCATTTTGGTCAGGCTGGTCTTGAACTCCCGACCTCGGGTGATCCGCCCGCCTTGGCCTCCAAAGTGCTTAGATTACAGGCGTGAGCCACCACGCCCGGCCCATGAGATTTCTAAACCTAAAGGAAGCGTCAAATGGTAAAGGGCCCCTTCCAGCCAGGTCGCAAGGCTGACGGCGAGGCAGCCACCCTAAGGCGAGGACGCGGGCGGTCAAAAAGCGCGCGCCCGGTGATGGGGCGTGCCCAGGCAGAGAGGCGGGGCTCCACGAAGCGCGGCGCTGCGGCTGGTGGTGGTACGCATTGGGGCGGGGCTTGCAAACGGCGTCCCGGCTAGAGCGAAGGGGCGTGGTCACTCATAGGCTATTGGGGGCGAGGCTAAGCAACCATAGAATTTCGCAGCCGTAATGGGTGGGTCTCAGCGATCCTGAAACCAGCCTGGAAGGCCAGAGGCTAATCAGGTGGAAAGGTTGGCCGGGCTTCGGGAAGGGAGGCGGGATCGAGGCACTTGACGGCCTGAGCCGCGCGGCGTGGCGTCAGGGGCGCGGTTTTGCGGCGTTTGGGCTGACGCTGCGCTGAGGGGCGGCGCTGGGCGCGCGCTCCAAAATGGCGGCGAACGTGTTCCCGTTCCGTGACGCCCGTGCAGCACCCGACCCGGTGCTGGAGGCTGGCCCGGTGGCACACGGGCCACTGCCGGTACCGCTGGTGCTGGACAACGGGTCGTTCCAAGTCCGCGCTGGCTGGGCGTGTCCTGGGCAGGACCCAGGTCCCGAGCCGCGCCTGCAGTTCCGCGCAGTGTGCGCCCGCGGTCGTGGAGGGGCACGGGGCGGGTCGGGCCCGCAGGTGGGCAACGCCCTGGGCAGCCTGGAGCCACTGCGCTGGATGCTGCGCTCGCCCTTCGACCGCAACGTGCCAGTCAACCTGGAGCTTCAGGAGCTGCTGCTGGACTACAGTTTCCAGCACCTGGGTGTCTCCTCACAGGTGAAGGGCGGAGTGGGTCGGGTTGGGTTTGAGGGGAGGGGTGCGGTCTCGTCTCCGCTCACTCTGCACTGGGAGAGGTAACAGTCACTTCAGTAGCTCCGATTGTCTTTTAGTGGATCAGATGCTAGGCGCTGGAGGTATAGCAGCTAATGAAATGCTGCTCCTTGTATCTTGGAGCGTACATTTGGGCATATATGCTCGTTTGTTAAGAAGCTCATTTATTAACAAATATGTATTGAGCACTTACTCTGTGTCAGGCACTTTTTAGGCATTTGGAGTACGTCTGTGAACGCACAAAACTTCCTGTGCTTATGGAGCGATTAATACTATGGAAAGATATTCTAGTATGACAACGCAGACGGTAAACATAGAATTAAGTAGTAGATTCTATGCTATGATAGGACAGGAGGGGGTTACATTGTTTTCAATATAATGGTCAGAGTAGGACTCATGGCGAAGGTTATGTTTGAGCAAGGACTTGAAGGAGGTGATTCAGGTAGCAAGCCATGTGAATATCTGAAGGAAAAGCAGTCCGAGCAGAGGGAACAGCCAGTGAATAGGTCCTGAGGCAGGAATGTGCCCTAATCCTAATTGCAAGGCTGCCTGTGTGAGGGGGATAGTAGTACCTGGAAGAGGATGCCAGAGAGGAAGTGGAGAGGCAAGTTACACACCTTATAGGCTTTTACTCTGAGTGAAATGGGGAGCCATGGCAGGGCGTTGAGCTGAGGAAGGACCTGAATTATGTTTCAAAAGGATCGCTATGACTGCTGTATGCAGAATGAACTGTCAAGGGTTATAGGGTGGAAACAGGGACAAGTTAGGAGGCTATTGCAATAACCCAGGTGAGGGATGATGGTGACTTAGACAAGGCGGGTCGCAGGGAATGTGGTTAGAAGCAATTGGATTCGGGAGATACTTGGAAGATAGAGCCAACACGATTTGCTGACAGTTTGGATGGGACCTTGACTTAATAACTTAAATTGACTCTACTTTTGTATTTTCCAGTAAAAATGAGATAAGAGTCTTACAGTTGCCTCTGATCAGGTTTTTGATTAAGAGACCAAAAGCAAATTCAGCCCTGCAATAAGGATTTTGGGTTCTTTTATGTTTCAAAAAGGGTATTCTGTTACCCCTCATCTATTTTCCCTTTCCTTTCCAAGCAGGGCTGCGTTGATCATCCCATAGTTTTGACAGAAGCTGTGTGCAACCCACTGTATTCACGGCAAATGATGTCTGAGCTTCTTTTTGAGTGCTACAGGATTCCCAAGGTTGCCTATGGAATAGACAGTCTGTTCAGCTTCTACCACAATAAGCCAAAGAACTTGATGTGCAGTGGGCTCATCATTTCATCTGGATACCAGTGTACGCATATTTTACCCATCTTAGAAGGGAGGTGAGTTGCACTTGTGGCATTTGAGTGCTATTTTGAGAAGCATTTGGGAAACATTTATTTAGTGTGTGCTTTAATGGCAGAGTAGAAAGAGCAAGTCCTAGCCTATGAACTGAGTCATTGGGCTTAGCTTTGAACAACCTCACTGTGTAACTGTGGGTAAGTCCCTTTGCCCATATTTCTGTCCTTTGTGACCTTCTGGAGGGAGTTGGGGTGGATGATCTCTTAGTTCCACGTCCATAATTCTTCAATTTTATAATTCTCACTTATGGGGAGATAGCTAACATGGTATCTGCAGGTAGCAGGCATTCAATAGAAGTGTTTTGAATAACGTTTTTTTTTTCTGAGACAGTCTCATTCTGTTGCCTAGGCTGGAGTGCAGTGTCGTGATCTCAGCTCACTGCAGCCTCTGCTTCCTGGGTTCAAGTGATTCTCCTGCATCAGCCTCCTGAATAGCTGGGACTACAGGCACGCACCACCACGCCCGGCTAATTTTTGTATTTTTAGTACAGATGAGGTTTCACCGTGTTGGCCAGGATGGTCTCGATGCCTAACCTTGTGATCCACCCACCTCAGCCTCCCAAAGTGCGGGGATTACAGGTGTGAGCCACCGCCCCTGGCCTTGAATAACTTTAATTGAAACATATTTGTTTTCTGGTTTAACTTTTTTTTTTTTTTTTTTCTTTTTTGAGACAGAGTCTTGCTTTGTCACCCAGGCTGGAGTGCAGTGGCATGATCTTGGCTCACTACAACCTTTGCCTCCTGGGTTGAATCAATTCTCCTGCCTCAGCCTCCTGAGTAGCTGGGACTACAGGCCCTCGCCACCATGCCTGGCTAGTTTTTTTTGTATTTTTAGTAGAGCTGGGGTTTCACCATGTTGGTCAGGCTGGTCTGAAACTCCTGACCTCAGGTAATCTGCCCTCCTTGGCCTCCGAAAGTGCTGGGATTACAGGGTGAGCCACTGTGCCCAGCCAATTTAAAGGTCTTTAATCACTGTTGTTTAGACCTTTCAGATACAGTGCCTGGCACATAAAGGACCCTTATTAAATATTTTCAAGTTGAATACAAGGCAAGGGTAGTTTATGTTATATTTAAAAATCTGTTCCCACTTTATCGTAGAGCTTTCACTGTCTGCTAAGAGCCTAGGCCAGCACTGTGCTTCCCCGAGAAGGTTTCTCACATGTCATAGAGACCCAGCCTTTGGAGCTGAATGCCTGGGTTTGCAGCTCTGCTGCTACTTAACTTCCTCACTTCATTTCCTGACATGTAAAATTGGGAAAAACTGATTTCCCAGGGTTACCCTGAAAATGAAATGAGATAAGGTAGGTAATGGTACTTCGTAAACTGTAAAGCAGACTGCACATATAAAGACAAATCCCATTGAATGTCTCCTGAAGTTTCTGTGAAAATCTGTGAAGGAAACAGTAATTCTTAGGCGTTACCAAACGCTCCTGATGTATGGAGTTCTCTATTTTATGTAAACAATATGCAGAAATAAAAAGTAACATGTTATTTTTATGTTATACTGAGAGAAAATTATTTTACCTGAAGGCTGGGAAATCATCAGAGTGAATCATATCCTGTTGTATGCTGGCATCTGCTGGTGAGGTATGATACAGCAGCCATATTTTAGTTCCCTCCAGCCGGTTCCTAGTGCTCTGCCACTTTCTCACATTAGGAAAGTAAAATTACTGTGGTTGTTTTATAGTATACCAGGATGCATGTGGTTACTTAATGTGTTTGCATCAGTAGATGTGGAGTGTTTAAGAGAGGGCTTCTTAAACTCTGTCCCATGCCAGTCACCTAGGGAGCTTGTTAAAATGCAAATTCCCAGGCCCACACCAGAGCAGTTGTGTCCTGTGAATTGGCATGTTCAACATTTCCCCCAGCTAATTCTGGGATACTTGGTCCCATGACTACAGTTTGAGAAATATGTGATGAGACTCATTAAGATCTGACTTTGGAGTGCATCTTCTTCCTGTTAGGTGGCCATGTGACTATGGTGAACTGGGAATTCCTGCCTAGATAAGAGGTTGCACCAAGGGAACGTTAACGTCCCTTCCTTCCAACTGTCAGGTTTTGTGTTTCTCCTGCTGGTCTGTTTCTTCTTTTTCTGCTGTAAATTTTCTTGTTTCTCCCAAGGTGCTCCATACTCTGTCCTTCACGTTTCCAGAAATTTCAGTGCTGTTTTCTACTGCTTGGTTATAGATTAGATGCTAGAAACTGCAAGCGCATCAATCTTGGAGGAAGCCAAACAGCTGGTTACCTCCAGCGTCTCCTCCAGCTGAAGTATCCTGGGCACCTGGCAGCCATCACCCTCAGCCGCATGGAAGAGATTCTGCATGAGCACAGCTACATTGCTGAGGATTATGTAGAAGGTAACAAAGACGATGTCTGCCTGCAGCTTTTGGGTATTGTCTACTTTGGGGTATTCCTTAAATTACTGCCAGCATGATTCTTTGCCTGTTCACTTTTTAAGCTCCCCTTCCCTTTTTGTATTTCCTTTCTTAAACTATTCAGTAAACTGAATAACTTATATAGGTTCCCTTCACAAATGGTAGCTTTTATAACTTGCCTGTAATGCAGATCTTGGGATTGTATAACTTTGAACTTTTTACAGATAGTAAACATTTTCAAGAGTGAGCAGAACATATCAGACTAAAAATATTTTAAATTAGAAAACAATTGAAATTGTTTTATTATACCATTAGAAGAACATCTATGCCCCAGAAACTCCTCTCTCTTTTCAAGCTTGTCTTGAACTTTTGGTTGTATTTTACTTCAAATTAAAGTATGAGTTTTAGTTACTATTGTCTTGTCACATGAATGTGATGAAAATATCTTCCTCATGAATTTCAATAGTTCATATAAAACCAAAAGACTGTGGACAATGTCACTGTGAATACAACTCTGTTCCGAGAATGGATCTGCTTGTTGTCATTGAAGGTGCTGACGTCAGCTGACCAATAATGAGCTCCTGAAGGGCAAAAGCTGCATCTTTTTTTTTTTTTTTTTTTTAATTATGGTGAAAACCACATAACAGCTGGGTGCAGTGGCGCGCGCCTGTAATCCCAGCATTTTGGGAGGCTGAAGTGGGTAGATCATGAGGTCAGGAGATCGAGACCATTCTGGCCAACATTGTGAAACCCCGTCTCTATTAATAATACAAAAGTTAGCTGGATGTGGTGGTGCGTGCCTGTGACCCCAGCTACTTGGTAGGCTGAGGCAGGAGAATCGCTTGAACCAGGGAGTCGGAGGTTGCAGAGCGGAGATCGTGCCATTGCACTCCAGCCTGGCAACAGAGCGAGACTCCATCTCAAAAAAAAAAAAAAAGAAAAGAAAACCACATAAAATAATTTGCCATTTTAACCATTTTTAAGTATACATTTCATATATTAAGAGCTGTGTCTTAATTAACTTTAAAAAGCACATATTAGGCACCTGTTATTACTGGGATACAAAGAAGTTGGGGAGACAGATACAGAAATAAATAATTGATAAGAACACTCAGTCCCGAGAGTAAGAGACCAGAAGACACAGCTGAAGCACACAGCTCTCTGTGTTCCCACTTCCTTGTTCTCCAGGTGCTCTGGTATTGACTCTTGTCAGTCAACTTGTTCTTGTAAAATTCTATGAATTTTAACGAATGTAGATCTTTGTAACCAACACCACAATCAGGATACAGAACCGTTCCATTATCCCCCAAAATTTCCTCATGCTGTCTTTTTGTAATCGTATCCTGTCTCCATCCCAAGCCTAGGCATTCTTCTCCTCACTTCTATGGTTTTATCTTTTCAAAATGTCACGTAAATGGAATCAAATAGTATGTACCTTTTGAAACTTTTTCGTTTTGCTCAACATCATGCCTTTGAGATTCATCCAAGTTGTTGAGTGTGTCAGTAGTTTGTTCCTGTTTATTGGGGAGATTGTGTTCATTGAATGGATGTGCTACAGCTTGTTTATCCATTCACCATTAAGGATCATTTGAGTTGTTCCCAGTTTTTGGTGGTTATACGTAGAGCTACTGTAAGTGTTCATGTACAAACTTTTGGGTGAACTTGTTTTCATTTCTCCAGAGTAAACAGATTGCTGGGTCATGTGCTTGCATGGTATGTCTTTCCATCCTTTTACTTTTAATCTACCTATATCATTATATTCCAAATGAGTTTCTTAGTAGTTGTATCATTTAATAAAAAAATCTATTCAGTCAACCTCTTATTGTTTAATTGTTAGGTTAAAACCATTTATAATTCGCTTAATTATTTGTATGCTTGGGTTTAGGTTCACCATTTTGTTACTCATTTTTGTTCCTTCTGTTTATTGTTCCTCTGTTTCTCTCTCCTGCCTCCTTTTAGGTTATTTGAGCTTTTTTCTTTTTTTAAGTATTTTATGTGTTGTGTTTTTTACTGTACCTTTTTACTGTAGTTTTTAGTGGTTTCTCTAGAGCTTACAGTAAACAACTTTTCACAGTCTACTTAGAACCTGTATGTACCACTTCAAGAGGAATGTGGCAATGTGGTTAGCACTGTACAGGCTCCTTTGTTTTGCCCTGTTTATCTTAGAGTTGTCTTATTTATTTCATCTGTATATATTGGAAGCACATCAGACAGTGTCGTGATTTTTACTTTCAGTTGTCAAGTGGGTTTTAAAGAACTCGTAAGCAGATTAGTCTGTTAGGTTTAACCAGATTTTCATCATTTCTGTTGCTCTTCCTTCATTCCTGATGTTCCACGCTTCCTTCTGGTGGTGTTTCTATCTGAAGAACTTAGCAGTTCTTTTAGAATGGGCCTGCTGGCATTATGTCCAAGTTAGACAGCTGCTTTTAGTTGATTGAGTGGATTCAGGGACTGAGTGGAGTGTATTTTCTCCATTTGACCTATATCTGGGATGCTGGTGTTGACTTTAATTGTTGTGTTAATAGTGTTTCCATTTCCTAACTTTCAAAAATGTTTCTTTGAAGAATTATACAAATGGCGGTGTCCTGATTATTATGAGAATAATGTCCACAAGATGCAGCTCCCATTTTCCAGCAAGCTCCTGGGCAGCACTCTGACCTCTGAGGAGAAACAAGAAAGGCGGCAGCAGCAATTGCGGCGGCTGCAGGAGCTCAATGCCCGGCGGCGAGAGGAGAAGCTGCAGCTGGATCAGGAGCGGCTGGACCGACTGCTGTACGTGCAGGTAATAGCAGACACCCAGCTGTGTCAACAAGATGGTCTCAGAAGACTTTCTTGGGTATTTTTCCTTGGCCTTAAGATGCTTTGACTGTTTGTCACCTTTGGGGTCAGGAAGGAGTCCAGGGAAATCATTAGCATAGAATACAGTTTAGGAGCATCTGTTTCTGAAAGAGCTATGGACTCCAGCATTATTTATTTTCACCTTATAAACTCCATTATTTTTTTAAACTTTTTAATTTTAGTGTAGCGTACATGATGCAAAATGCACACATCTTTATGTTTCATCTTGATAGATTTTCAAAGTGAAACTCACCCATGTGTCTGCTGTCAGGTCAAGAAACAGCATTATCAGCATCCCAGAAGCCTCCTTTCATGTCTCTTCTTACTAACTTTCCTACCTTCTTTCACATGCCCTCCCACCAAAAACGGGTAACAACCTTTCAGACATCCGTCACCACCTAATCAGTTTTACCTAATCAGATGTTGCTGGAACTGGGATGCAGTGCTAGCCTAGAGACAGCTATGGGAAACTGGAGGGAGCTGGAGGTGTGACTCTGTGCAGGGTAGGCCAGGGGAGCTCTGGAAGCCCTCTCCAGCTGTAGTTTTCTCTGTTTGGCTTTGAAGCTACTTCCTGTTTGTGACTGTTCTGTTTCCAGGAACTTCTAGAGGATGGCCAGATGGATCAGTTTCATAAAGCTCTGATAGAGCTGAATATGGACTCCCCAGAAGAACTGCAGTCCTACATACAGAAGCTCAGTGCCGCAGTGGAGCAGGCTAAGCAGAAAATCCTCCAAGCGGAAGTCAACCTTGAGGTGGATGTGGTAGACAGCAAGCCAGAGGTAACTGAGGGCCTTGGAAGGAGCAGCCCTTCTTGAGGGGAGGAGCGTCCTGAGAGGGTTGATATCAAAGGGGTTGTGCCCAGAGTCAGGAGGAGAAGAGAGCAGAGGGGACATGGTGGTGGCAGAGATGGCACTGACCTTGTACCCACTAAAGTTTTACCAGAAGGGATTTCACCCTGTAGATCCCCAACCCCTGAGAGCAGAAAGCGCATTTAATATAGGAAGAACATTCACACACCAAACCTGTGGTGCTGTCTTGAACCTAAACCAGCTCCACTGATAGTCCATGGCAGTCATACACGTCCTTTAATTTTCTTCTCGTTTTATTAAATATATTATGGTTGATTGTTCACTTAACCTCCTTTCCATCTTGATGTTCCCTAAGGACAGGGATCATGCTTTCATACATGATTTATGAATTTTTTACAGCAGCTGGTAGTTATGCTCAGTAATACATTTATAGATTGCCTTAAGATCAGCCTTTTGTTAGTTCCTAAGACCCTTTGAATAAGCTCTTTGATTTTCTCTTTGTCTCTCTTCTGTTTCCTCACCAGTGCACTGTTAAGAAGTGTTTTTGAGGCCGAGCATGTTGGTTCACGCTTATAATCCCAGCACTTTGGGAGGCCGAGGTGGGTGGATCACCTGAGGTCAGGAGTTTGAGACTGGCCAAAATTCATATTGAAATTCAACTTAAGCAATAATGGCTGCATTGAATTAATACAGCTGGAATTTTACTTATAGTGGTGCCAAAAATCTATTTTTTCTTGTAGGCCAATCTATTCTGGCCCTTGCTATTCTGCAGTTATTCCTGTGAGGATGTTGTGAAGGAGCAGGCTTTGTTAGCATTCAAATGAAGCATTTAAACCAGAAGATGCTTGCTTTTCATAGCTACAAGCACAGCATAAGAGGATAGGAGGGGGAGAACACAGTTTTTGAGCATCATCATTTGTTGGAAAACACAATAGGCCAAATATAGAAAGTTCTCTGGCTTTATTAGCCAAGATGAGGATTGGCCTCTACTGCTTCTTATTCTGCTCAAGGCTGTTTTAAGGAACCATGCTACGTCTTCTGTGATAGGCTTTGGCAAACTGTCATTCCATGCACTTCCAAAAGAACAGTCATATTAGTGTTTCTGAACACCACATAAGACATGTGGAGACCCTGGCAAACTCTAGCGGAGAAGAAGCCAGCCGTGGCAGAGAAAACTGTTCTCTGTTGGATGCCTGTTCTCTGTGTTGAAATTATCAGCTTTGTTCCTCTCTGTGAATCATATGAATTGGGATAAGTAAATATTCTTTTAATAATTTTTGTGAAGCTAAGAAGTTACCTTAAGATGGTATGCTTTGGAATGAAGCTAGGTGAAGGTGAGTATTGATTTTTTTTTTGTGACAGCTGAAGAAACCTCTTGGAACCCAAAGCTTTACAATCATCTCTATTCCAGGGAAATTTGAGGGTATATCCCAGGGGCCCACCACTTGGTGCCAGGCATAGTATACCAGGGATGCAGAGGTGATTAAGATACAATTCCTGCCTTCCTGGGTACCTCAAAAACAAAAAACAAGGGCTATAGCACCATACTTAGCTGACTATAATGAAGCGTAGCAGATATGGTGGTAAATGTGTGTGAGAATACACATTTGGTTTTTTGAGAAAGGATGATGTTTCAGCTGGCCCTTGAAAGATTATTTGGGCCGGGCAAAAGATTATTTGGGCTGGGCACAGTGGCTCACATCTGTAATCCCAACACTGAGAGGCTAAGGAGGGAGAATCACTTGAACCCAGGAGTTTGAGACCAACCCCTGAGCCACATAGACCCCCATCTCTAAAAAATATATTTTTTAATTAGCTGGGCATGCATCTGTAGTCCCAGCTGCTTGAGAGGAGTTCGAGGCTGCAGTGAGCTATGGTTGTGCCACTGCATTCCAGCCTGGGCAACAGAATGAGACCCTGTCTAAAAAAAAAAAAAGGAAGATTATTTGATTTCAGTAGGTAGCAAAGGAGGAGAGAAGGACATTTTAGGTGGAAAGAACCACACATGCAGGTATATGGAGTGTGAACAAGAAAGGCTATGGTGGGCGATGAAGTGGAGGTGACTATTAAGATCTTTACTCATCAGGCTTATGAGCCTGCGTGTCATCCTTCAGACACTCAGAACCTTCCAGGGATGTTGAGCAAGGGTGACAAGACGATGAGATTTTGTTTTGGGAAACTAACTGGCAGCAGTTAGGATGATGGGTTGAAGGGGGGAGGGGGGAGGCTGCAGGTAGGAAAATAAAAAGTGTTGTATTGTACAGAAGAGAGCCAGTGTGGACCTGAAATGTGTCAGCAGCCGTGGAGATGGAGGGTGGAGAAGAAGACACTTGAGATGTAGGATCCCAAGATCTCGCTGCCATTTACAAGCCAAGGTGACAAGAGTAGCAGTGGCTGTTGATAATAGAGCATGTGGCATGTGCCGACCCCTTGCTGAGCACTTACACAGGTGTCCCTCTGGTTAGGGTTAGGGTAGGTATACAAGTCAGCAGGTAGGTGCTATCCTTTTCCCACTTTTACAGACAAGGAAGGATTTGGAGTGAGGTCATGTAGCTAGAAGTAGTGCTGGTCAGATTCAAACACAAGCCGTTCAATTCCAGATTCCACTCTTGTAACTCTTAGGCTGTATTGAAAGGCAGTGGGTAGATGGTAGTGCCTTTGACCAAGTTTGGGAAGATAAAATTAGCTCAATTTTGAGCACCATTTTTTTTTTAAGAGATTGGATCTTGCTGGGCGCGGTGGCACGTACCTGTAGTCCCAGCTACTCGGGAGGCTGAGGTGGGAGGATCACTTGAGCCCAGGAGTTCTGAGCTGTAGTGCGCTATGCTGATTGGGTGTCCGCACTAAGTTTGGCATCAATGTGGCAACCTCCCGGGAGTGGGGGACCACCAGGTTGCCTAAAGAGGGGTGACCCAGCCCAGGTCGGAAACGGAGCAGGTCAAAACTCCTGTGCTGATCAGTAGTGGGATTGTGCCTGTGAATAGCCACTGCGCTCCAGCCTGGGCAACATAGCAAGACCCCATCTCAAAAAAAAAAAAAAAAAGAGAGAAAGATTGAATCTTACTCTTGCCCAGGGTGGAGTCCATGGTGCGATGATTGCTCACTGTAACTTCAAACTCCTGGGCTCAATTTATCCTCCCACCTCAACCTCCCTAGTAGCTAGGACTACAGGTATGCACCACCATGGCCAACTAATTTTTGTTTTTGTTTTTTTGAGACAGAGTTTTGCTCTTGTTGCCCAGGCTATCCTTATCCATTGTTGCCCAATCCATTGGGCAATCCATTGTTGCACAGGCTATCCTTATCAAGCCATTGCAATGGCTTGATCTTGGCTCACTGCAACTGCTGCCTCCTGGGTTCAAGTGATTCTCCTGCCTCAGCCTCCCGAATGGCTGGGATTGTAGGTGCCCGCCACCATACCCCACTAATTTTTTTTATACTTTTAGTAGAGACAGGGTTTCACTATGTTGGCCAGCTGGTCTCAATCTCCTGGCCTCAAGTGATCTGCCTGCCTCAGCCTCCCAAAGTGCTGGGATTACAAGCATAAGCCACTGTACCCAGCTTAATTTTTTGCTTTTTAATTTGTTATAGAGACGGATCTCCCTGTGTTGCCCAGGCTGTTCTTGAACTCTTGGCCTCAAGCAAGCCTCCCACTTTTGCCTTTCAAAGTGCAGGGATTACAGGCATGAGTCACTGTGCCTGGCCCTGAGCCCTTTATCTTTAAAATCTCTGTGGGACATCAGTTGGAGCTTTTCAGGACTCTACGGGACATCAGGTGGAGCTATGCGAGGACAGAGTCAGTATCGAGGAAGAAACAGAAAAATGCCTGGAGAATGCCACCACTTGAGAGTTAGGTGACAGAAGAAAAGCCAGGACAGAGATTGAGAAAAAGCAGTCAGAGATAAAGGAGGCCAGAAGGATTGATGGGAGAGTTAAGAGCTTGAATGGTCAGCTTAATCTAGGATGACAGATTATTTTTTGAAACAAGGAAGGCTTGAAAGGATAAGAAAAGACGAGGCGTGGTGGCTCACTCCTGTAATCCCAGCACTTTGGGAGTCTGAGGTTGGCAACTCACGAGGTCAGGAGTTCGAGACCAGCCTGACCAACATGGTGAAACCCCATCTCTACTAAAAATGCAAAAATTAGTTGGGCGTGGTGGTGCGCTCCTGTAATCCCAGATATTCAGGAGGCTGAGGCAGGAGAATCACTTGAACTCGGGAGGCAGAGGTTGCGGTGAGCTGAGGTCATGCCACTGCATTCTAGCCTGGGCGACAGAGTGAGACTCCGTCTCAAAAAAAAAAAAAAAGAAGAAAGGATAAGAAATAGGACATGAGGGTGATCTGGCTGTGATAATTGGCGGGGTTGATTCGACTGATCTGGCTGGCTAGACAGGTGTCCCTTTCTGTCCTCACCACTTCATGTGCATCCCTCCGGAAGCTGCACACTTGATCGAAGAGAATGACCATCCCCAATAGAGGAGGACCACTCTTCGGTCAAGGGCATATGAGTAGCTGTGCTCCCCTGCTAGAACCTTGAAACATGCTCTCAAGGACAAGAAAATAGATAAGGAAGTAGAATGAAGACTAAAGAAGGAAGTTCAGTTTTTGAAGCAACTGAGGTGATCTTTTAAGATTTCCAGGGTTGATATTAGAAAGGGGACTGTGGAAAGGGACTGTGGGAGAGTGCAGGCACAAGGGAGCTGAAAAGTAACCACGGAATTGCCTAAATAGCACCTAGGGCTTTCTGCACTCCTGCCCCCCTGGAGCGTATTTAACTTTTCTGTTGCTACAAAAACCACTCCAAACTCAGCAGCATAAAACAACCACCATTTTATTGTGCTCGTGGGTTTGATAGGAGAGGAATTTAGAGAGGATACAGCAGGGATATCTGCTTCAAGGTGCCTGGAGCCACTGCTGGGAAAACTTAAACAGTTAGGGACTGGAATCAGGTGGAGGGTTTTTCACTTACCTGTCTGGTATCTGGGCTGGGAGGACTCAAGGGCTGGGTTTATGGGGAACTCTTGACTCAGGCACCCACACATGGCCTCTTCATGTGCCTTGGGCTCCTCCCAGCGTGGCCACTGGCTTCTAAGAGGGAGCTTCCCCTTCCCAAGAGAACAGCCAGAGAGTGACTGTTTCAAGAGATGATAAGAAAGCTGCATGACCTTTTAGGACCGTACCTCAGAAGTCACGTGACATCATTTGCCCCATACTTTGTTGGTTGTAGTCCTCACAATTCCCCACAGAGACTCAAGGGGAGGAAACAAAGACCCGCCACCTCTTTATGGGGAGTGTCAAGGTCACATTACAGAAAAGTGTGTGGGATAGAAGTTACTGTTGTGACCTTCTTTTAAAAATATAATCTGCTCCAGAGCCCAAGTGGAAAGAGTATGGGGAGGCATCCTTTAGACTGCAGGCTTATTGGCTGGGTGTAACAGAAGCAGATAGAGTTCGAGGAGAGATGGTGGCAAAAGTGATTGGATTCCAGGCCGAGTAGAGAAGGGTGTGTGAATCCAGAGGAAAGGTCATCACTTGGATTGAGGGAGGCCAGAGTGGAGATTAGGATGAAGACGAAGAATAGGGTAAAAATGTGGGGCGTAGAGAGGAAGGACCCCAGTGGAGCCCAGTGCTTGTTTTCAGGTTTTGTCTGTAGTTATTTTAAATACACAGATGACATCTTTGTCTTCAACCCAGTAATACAACGGAATTATTTAAGGGTCCAAATTGAGTGTGTATTTAAAAGGGAAGAGGAAAGAGTTAGTTGTTCTTTTCTCACCCACTGCTGCCCTAAGTGTGTGTCCCACTTACACACAGATGGAGAAGCGGCTGAGAGTGTACTTTTCCCAGTGCTGCCACAGTGACCTTTTTTTTTTGAGATGCAGTCTCACTCTGCCACCAGACTGGAGTGCAGTGGCATGACTGTGGCTCACTGCAACCTCTGCCTCCCAGGTTCAAACGATTCTCCTGCTTCAGCCTCCCAAGTAGTTGGGATTACAGGCGCCCGCTGCCAAGCCCAGCTAATTTTTTATATTTTTAGTAGAGACGGGGTTTCACCATGTTAGCCAGGATGGTCTCTATCTCTTGACCTTATGATCCGCCTGCCTTGGCCTCCCAAAGTACTGGGATTATTGGCATGAGCCACCATGCCTGGTTCACTGTGATCTTTAATATACCTTTGGTTGCCATTCTGAGCTGGATCAATGTGACTCCAGAGCCTGACTACTTTCTGTTAATGCCACCTTGCCTCCTGGTTCCCCCAGATGATAAAACACCAAATGAAAAAGAACTTTGATGATCAATTTCCAGTCCTCTCCTGGAACCCCTTCAGGGTCATTCCTGAAGAGCTGGGTTTGGTGCCAAGCCAAAATAGGCACAGATACTTCTGTGGTAGGGCTCCTTTCTTGTGAGGGGAGCTGAGACTCTTCCAGATCACAAACTGCAGACGCAAGGGAATGTTCCTTTACTCCTTCTCTGTTGTCCCTGCTTGGACAGAGGAGCCTGTCATTGCCTTCAGCTGGTCTTGCTGCTGCATGTAAAATCTTTCATTCGTCTCTTATATTACCTGTTCTGACCGTAGGCTGGATCTTTTCCATATTCCTAATGCTGCCCCAGTTGTCTTATCCTCAGCCTCATGATTTATAGAACTGCAGCTTAAGGCAGAACAGAGACTTTGGAACTGAGCCGTTGTGCCTCCTCCCACGTGTCCACTGCCTGTTAGTGTGATGTGACCTTGGGCAAGTTACTTCACCTCCCTGAGCCACAGCTTCCTCATCCATCAAATACAGTAATAAATATCTGCAGTGAGGATTGTGCAAATAGCAGGTATCCCTCCCCTCTGCGTCTCATTCAGTATTGGCAGGGATGACTTTTGCTTCCTTCCCTGAGAGCAAGGTTCTTTAGATTCGTGTCACCCAGCCCATCTTCTTTCCTCCTCAAATTATCTCTGCAAACCAGCCCCCTCTCCTATACACAAGCCTCACATGAAGAGACATTCGCTTTCCTTTCCAGGCTTTATCCTCAAGCCTGGAAAACCCCCCTCAAATATTGTAGAATCATCTATACTGAACAGAATTTCGAGTACATTGTCACCCATCTTGCATGCCATATTTGCCTCATGACTTTTGGTGTGTGAATGTGTGTGGGGTGTTGAGGGGTATTGCCTTATTTGAATGCCAGTTTACATTTGCAGTATATATGAGTAGGTTCTAGAGAAGTATATTTAAGTTCTCTGAATTATGTTGGTAATTTACATACTTTATAAATTCCGAGAGTAAGGAGAGACTCAGAGAATGCATACTCAGTGGCGCAGTCTCCTCTCAGGCATACCTGGCTATTGGTTGCACTCCGCTTGAACCCTCCCAAGACACTACCTCATAAGACAGTCCATTCTGCAGCAGCTGTCATTGTTACAGCATTCCTCCTTGGGGTGAAACTAAATATTTCTACCTGGAACTTCTCACCATTGAGTCCAGTGACAGATGGCAAAAGATGGTTTCAGAACCACCACCATCCCTAACTTATTTTGTACAGGTTAAAATTAAAAGTGCCCTGACTCCTCTTTTGGGAATGGTGCCAGCATGTCTAGACCCCGCCTAAGTTCACTGTGGTCGTAGAGCAGAACTTGTTCTGCAGGACTCCACAGGTAGGAAGCACTCTGCTGCCTTGGGGCCTCTAGTCCCATTCCCAGCCCAACGGGACCTGCTAAGGAACTGATTGTTGAGCTAATTAGTGTTGCCACATATATTTATTGATTATTTATTTATATTTCTGAGCCAGGGTTTTGCTCTTTCACCCAGGCTGGAGTACAGTGGCATGATCACTGTAGCCTCAACCTCCCAGGCTCACGTGATCCTCCCCACTCAGCTTCCCACGTAGCTGAGACCACAGCTGCACACCACCACACCCAGCTAATGTTTGTGTTTTTTGTGGAGACGGGGTTTCACCATGTTGCCCACACTGGACTTGAACTCCTGGGCTCAAGCAGGCTGCTTGCCTCTGCCTCCTAAAGTGTTGGGATTAGAGGCATGAGCCACTGCTCCTGGCCAGCAGATGTATTTATAAATTATTAAGAGGCTGCTTTCACTTTGCTTGTAGTCTAGCTGCCTTGTAGGATAGCAGCTGTCACACCCTTCTCTCAGAGTCGCGTGTGTGGTGGTGTGACTCATGCAAGCAGCAAGTCTTCCACGGGGCCAGCCATGAGCTGGCACCATCAGAAGGCTTTAGAGAAGACGGGGGTTGGTGAGGCTTGTATAAAGTAGGAAAGGTAGGAGATCAAAGCAAAGCCCGTTCCTGGCTTTTTAGTCTTCATGTTCATGTGTGCTTTTTTAAAAATAGCTTAGAAAAATTTTCATAGTTTTTATGTAAGGTTTTAGAACACTGGACAAGATCCCAGTTCTTTCTCGTGGCACCAAAATAATAGAACTGAGGCCTGCTGGAGGTACAGGTTCTGTTTCATTTTGCTGCTTCTCGTCTCTTAGACCCCTGACCTGGAGCAGCTGGAGCCGTCTTTGGAAGATGTGGAAAGCATGAATGATTTTGATCCCTTGTTTTCAGAGGAAACGCCTGGTGTGGAGAAGCCGGTCGCCACTGTCCAGGTTTGACTCTCACAACCCAGAACGTGCTTATTCTTTGAAGGTGTTGACATAAATGACTGGGCTAGTCTGTTTCTTTAGTACTTAAAAAAAGAGAAAAACTTGTTTTATTTTTTTTTAGAAAATTGGGTACCAATACTTAAAACATCTGAAGTCAGGGATTTTTTTTTTTTCCCCAGTGATTGATTGATTGGTTCCAGCACCAAGATCTGTGAATCTGTGAGAAACAATCCACCCGGCAGAAACATTTGGGAAAGTAATTGGGAACTTGAGATCTGAAGACTGGCTTATATGGTTTCATTTACGTTTAAGCCAATGCCAGTACATGTAATCCTCTTTGGAGTGTATATTTCTGTCACTGCAATGACAACCAGATAAACTGTCCTGAGTCTGAGGCCCACCTGGGAGAGAGCTTCCATGCAGGGATGGGACACTAAGCAAGGCGCTGAGCAGGAGACTTGTCCTCTAGGCTGGGCCTTTTACTGCTCTCCACGAAGTCTGTCCCTGCGACTCAGGGACCATTTCATGATGGAAACATGTATGTGTTTATAATACAAAGGTTGAAAGAAGGTAGGAAATTGAATTAGCAAGTGGAGAGAGTTGGGAGAGGCTATCCTGGCATTAACAAAGGACAGAAACTTGGGATAAGAAATGCAGTTTGAGGAAACTAGCAACTGGAATGTTTGTCATTCGGCCTAAAAATATCTTTTAAACCTTGGGTTTTTAAAGCCCGTGTTTAACTTGGCAGCATATCATCAGCTGTTTGTTGGGACAGAAAGAATTCGAGCTCCAGAAATTATTTTCCAGCCATCTCTCATAGGAGAAGAGCAGGCTGGGATTGCAGAGACTCTGCAGTACATTCTGGACAGGTGAGACAGTGAATCTGCTTTTCCTTGTATTTCCTGAACCATTTCCTTGGATTTTGCATTGAATGGTAGACTTGATGGTCAGGCACTTGAAAATGCATCTCACTCTTCTTTTCATTGGTTTGCTATGCTCAGATAGATTTCCCTTAACATCTTATCACCAGGCTGGCACCTCACTGGGGCTCTGTAGTTGTTTTCGGAACCTGTAAATGCTGGGTAGACTGGAGGAGCTTTAAGAGTGTCTTTTAAGTTTGAACAACCCTGTAACATGTACACTGGTTTCTATGTAAACCTTCACATTATTTAAGACTCGTGATTTTTGAATGCCAAGTGTCTACTTTGTTCTAATTCTAAAATAAAAAAAAGAAAACTAGTGACTTTTAAATCACCCTAAAAATACTGCAGAGCTAATAAAAGTTTTTTTTCCCTCCTTGCAGGCATTTTACTTATTTAAGAGTTTACATTTCCATAAGAATGCAGGCATTTTACCCATTCATGTGGGCATTTTCCTGCAGTGTAAGTTTGATAATTCAAGTTGGGCAAGTAGGGAATAGAATTTTGTAGTGCTCTGGCTGTGTTAGCTAAAACAGCAGGGAAACTTGTACCTAGCAAGGAAAAAAAAAGCTGCTGCAGGTCCTTTGTTTGAGTGGCTTTGAGCTTTGTCTTAACAGTGGTTGGGAAAGTGATCAAATATGTCTTAGATAAGGCTGTTATTAAAAAGAAAGCACAGGTAGATAGATGGGCCCTCAAAAGGGAGGCATGGCTTTTGCAAATAATGGAAATGTTTTGTATCTTGATTGTAGTGATAGTTAGTGGAATGTATAAATGTATGTAAATTTATCCTCAATAAAGTTTATTTTTTAAAAAATTTATTATAAAGGTGTAAAAATTCTAATCGTGTTAAGAAAATAAGTTGACCATTCAAATTATGGTTTTGACTGGCTGTTTGGAAACATTGGGCTGGCATTCTGTAGAGACACAAATGAAAAATGAAAGTTTTGATTTTTTTTTTTTTTTTTTAAGCTTTTTGTGTAGATTCTGTCTTGTACTGAGAGCTTACGTTTCTGCATCCGCATTTCATTCTGATTCGAGTTAAGGGACTATATCAGGAGTCATTTCTTTCCTAGGTACCCAAAGGACATTCAGGAAATGCTGGTTCAGAACGTTTTCCTCACTGGCGGGAACACGATGTATCCTGGGATGAAGGCCAGAATGGAGAAGGAGCTGTTGGAGATGAGACCCTTCCAGTCTTCTTTTCAGGTACTGATTGTTTGGGTAGCCAGTTTTTTTGAAAACAGCATTACTTGTTTTCTGATTGCAAAAGTAATAAAGCGTAAATTGTTTTATAACTCCATCATGCAGAAATATCCACTGTTAACATTTTTTGTGACTTCTAGTCTTAAGTCTGTGTTTAATTTTTCAAGCAAAATGGGAATCATGTTTTATATACTATTTTGTGGTTTCTTTAAATTGGAAGATGAAGACATGTATATAATTCTAAGAGTACGAAAGAGTGTACATCAAGAATAAGCCTTTCTCCCTACCCAGTCCCCTGGCTCTACAGGCAGAGCTTGTGCATCTTACATTTTCTACAAAGTGAGTGTGTACTGCTTTGTAAGCTGAACTGAACCTGTCATGTACATTTTCCCATGTCATTATTCTACTAAAAGACTATCTTTATGACTGGTGTGAATGCCCCACAATTTACCAACTCCCTGATTACCAAGAAACACGGTCTGAGCTCCCATCATGGACCAGGCACTATGGGGATGTCCTGAACACAGCACCTGGCTGCAAGGACCTTGCTATCTGAGCCGCAGGAACGAGGCAGATTGGAGCCTAAGGGACCTACAGGCATGGGCACCTGGCAGTCTCCATTGACTTTCAGAGAAGAAGGCTCCATGGATCTGCATCTTCTCAGGATGAATAAGCGTTTGCCATGTAGACGGTGTGGGGCATGGGGTACATTGGAGAGAGCATCCCAGACAGAAGGATGAGCATGAGCAAGGGCGCAGGTCCAGAAGCTTGTTGAGGGAGTGAGAATTGGCTGAGTGTTACTGGAGTGGCTGACAAAGAGAAGTGGAGGTGGGTGGGGTAGAGAGGTCAGCAAAGCCCACACTGTGCAGACTGTGCAGAGCCTGTGCATCCTACTAAGGAGCTTGGCCATGGTCTGCTCTGCATGATGTAGTGTATGTTCAGGGGGGCATCTCTGGGATTTGGTCCTGACTCCATCACCACCGTTACTGAATTGTGCTGAACTTTGGCTTTCTCAGTGGTAGGAAGTGGGTAATCAGTACCTGTTGCTGGGATTTGGTGTGCTGGTGCACGTCAAGCGCCTAACAACAGGCCTGCACGTAATAAACTCTCATACCCTAGCTGTTGTGCTGAGGGTCCCTAAGACCGTTCCAGGCAGGATGATTCTCTGGGAGGATTCACAGGACTCAGCATGTAATCATACTTATAGCTGTGACTTACTATGGCAAATTGGCAGAGAGACAAGGTGCCCGGGGGAAATCTGGGAGCAACCAGGTGTAAGCATCCGAGGCCTCTCCCTGTGGAGTCACACAGGACATAATTTCACCAGCAGTGCGTTGTAAGAGCACATTAGGTGTCGCCAACCAGGGAAGCTTGTAGGAGACGAAGTACCTAGGGTTTGTATTTGGGGGCTGATCACATAGGTACCCCCTGCTTGGAGCAGACCCAAATTCCAAGCTCACAGACGAGAATCATGCGTTTGGCATAAACCACATTATTCGTTATGAATGGGCATACTGAGCCACTCTTATCAGGTGATGGTGGGAACCCTTCCAAAATTCAAGTTCCCAGATGGCTGCCAAGGCCCACACTTGTAAGTGTGCCTTTCTAAGGTCACAGCAGGCCGGTCCTGTTAACTCTTCTGCACAGCTCGTGTCTTTAGGCCACAGTGATGAACCATGAAGGAGTCTAAGCAGGGAAGTCATGTGATCTGATTTACGTTTTAGTAAGATATATTTGACACTGATGTGCAAGATAGAGTATTAGGAGAAATATTGGAAGCAGACCAGTTAGGAGGCAGCTTCCCAGCCTCTAGGAGGAAGCCCTCACTGTACTCACCAGGGTTTCCAGGGTCCCTTGTGTTCTGACCTTGAAGAACTGTCCAGGGTTCTGTCATCATTCCCCGTTCCACCCTGTACTTCAGCCACAGCTAACTACTATTAATTTTCCAGAGCTGCCATGTTTTCCTGCCTCAGGGCCTTTGCACATGCTGGCTCCTTTTGCATAGAGTACTCTTTCTAGCTTATCCAACCCTCTCAGTGGCTGGTTTCCTGGAAATCACTTCCTCCAGGAAGCCTTCCCTGTCCTTCCTTCTGTTCCTTACAAGATCCACCTCTGTTAGGGAAGAGACAGCCACTGTCTTGTGAAATGTGTTCCAAGCCCTTGGCTCAGTGTCACTTGGTAGCTATGCAGGAAATACGACAGCAGTGGCAGAGGAAGAGGAAGAGAGGGAGTTGATGTGAAAGAGGCTAAGGCAGTGAAATTGTCAGAGCTTAATAGTAAGTTGGATCTGGGGAGGGAAGTGGGACCTAAGACAACTCCCAAGTTCTAGGTGGAGCAACTCGTGTGCTGAATAAGAGATTCACTGGATGAGGAACAGTGGGAGGAAGGACAGGCTTAAGGGAGAGGATTGTATGTTCTATTTCCGGGTGCGTTGAATTTCCAGTGGACACACGGAGAGATGGCCACAGTTAGCTAGATGAGTGCTCGGTGGGGAAGGCAAGAGGGTAGATTCACACCCTCCCACCCACCACAAGCATAAATGTGCTCCGGGTGCTCTTTGGGAGGGTAGGTGATGTTAAGGATGAACCCCTAAAGAACACTAGCATTTAAGAGCCATAGGACGGACACCCATGAGTCTAAGAAGGAGGTGGAGGAAGAGGAGGGGGAGCAGGAGACAGCTAAAGCACTGAAGCCAAAGAGGTGACAGTAGGGGGTGTGAACATAGGGCTGGGTCATGCTAGCAGTGGAGAAAAAATTGTAGAGGATTTTCAAGATCTATTTCTTGGTAATTTCCAAATTACTCTGTGAGCGTTCGTTGTAGGAATGCTGCTACCAGCCAGAGCTTTTCCCAGCCTTGTCTTTTGCTGTTCTGGTCTCACCTGGCCCAGCCCGAGTTCCCTTCTCCCCTCCTATTTCTGCCCTCTTTCACATTGCTCATGTAATGAGTCTGTCACACCATCACTAAGCCCTGATGTTCCAATTTTAGATTATGTATTCAGCAATGGCTCAAACATACCAACCACCTAAGGCCCTCCATGATCATTAGAAGGAAGAGAACCCCAAGATGTGCAAATTTACAACTTTCTTTTAAGTTTCTGTTTTTCCTTAAACAGCAGAACATTTTTAAGCATCATAAAAATATCAGACAATTCAAACCATAAATGAAAACCAAGAAAACTGTAGTTTCAGCCTCTGTGAGCAATATTCTTTGTATGCTTTCTGGTTGCTTTCATCTCCTGTATGGTTTTAACCAAAAATAGATTGTTGATAGCTTATTTTGTAACCTGTATTTTTTTCACTTTCAAATTATTGTGAGTTTTTCTATGTCAATAGGTACATTTCTAGAGCATCCTTTTCATGGCTGTATAGTCTTTTAACCATCTATCTTGCTGCATTTTATGTTAGTAATGACAGCTACCCTTTATTGAATGCTCCACTAGGCAGCATCTCCCATATGCCTTACACTTACGCTCTAAGTCCCCGTAAGCCAGGGGGTCGGGCCTCTGGTTATCCTAGTGACAAGGTCCTCATTCACAGGCCCATTGCCTGCATAGCGAGCCCAGCAGCTGGGCTCCTGAGCTTGCTCTTTCCCACCTCGGTTTGTGCATGCTGACTCCACTGTTATGGCCTCTGCCCTTCACTCCCGAAAGTTCTGAAACCACCGTTCCAACCTGGAACTCATGGGATTGGTGGAGTGGGGAGGTGAGAGGGAGGTAGGAAGTGAGGCGGGTAACTCCAGAACACAGGAGGCCCAGTGGGAGCTACAGAGTGTTACCGTAATTATCAGGTCAGCCTAGCCGAGGGCCTTCTCAGAGCTGCTGATCCCCGGCCCAACTCCAATGAGAAGCAGGGGAAACTAAGCGCTGGCAGCCTCACCGAGAATGACCAGGTCACCCCTCTCTGCTGTCATTTCTCCTGAGGCTGTTTTGCTACCCTGGCTAGAGTTGCCTTGCAGCAGCCTCTGTTTCCCTC
The DNA here is from genome assembly GCA_963573385.1 of Cacajao melanocephalus. NCBI lineage: Eukaryota > Metazoa > Chordata > Mammalia > Primates > Pitheciidae > Cacajao > Cacajao melanocephalus. The sequence goes on along the minus strand of CAUYLG010010722.1, from coordinate 61,307 downwards.
TGCTCAGAGTGGGGAGCAGGGCTAGGAAGGCCTTTTCCCCAGGTCATGGGTCTCCGCTTCACCTCTCCCTGACAACTTGTGGTTGACAGCATCGTGCACAGCAGGAGGCTGGGCCCCAGCCCCACTCCAAGTGGCAGGTCTTGTGTTTGTAAACTGTCTGAAAGCTGTCTGTCCTGGAGAGTCTGAGCATTCCAGCTCAGCTTTGTTTACAGGGTGTGGAACTAGCCCTGAACTGTCTTGGAGTGCCCTGGGCCCACCTGTGTGCATATTTCTGGGAATAAAATGCCGGGGGCTGTAGCTGAACCAGGTGAACATTCACAACTGGAGCCCTGGTGGAGGCATCCTGGTGAATCATCTTTGTGTTTCAGGTTCAACTTGCCTCAAACCCTGTACTGGATGCCTGGTATGGGGCTCGTGACTGGGCCTTGGACCACCTAGATGACAATGAAGTTTGGATCACCAGGAAAGAATATGAAGAAAAGGGAGGGGAGTACCTCAAGGAGCACTGTGCTTCCAACGTCTACGTCCCCATCCGCCTGCCAAAGCAGGCCTCCCGCTCCTCAGATGCCCAGGCGTCCAGCAAGGGTTCTGCTGCTGGCGGAGGTGGTGCTGGCGAGCAGGCGTAGCCCAGGCCCTCCGGGGACACTGCCCTGCACACCATGCCTTGGGCCACGTCGGCAGCATGACAGGACTGTGACTGTGCTAGGTGTCTCCGCCCAAGTCTGCTGGTCACATTTGGCAGCAAAATGGATTTCTCCTGGGGAGAACAAAGTTAAGGGACACTGAGAACTGCCCTTCAGAAGCAGGTTCACTTGGAGGCTTCTGGGGTGAAGAGATTAACTGGTCTTCTGATGTCGTTGTTCAACTGTGGCCAGCTGTGGCATCAGCTTCCTGTAGCAGTAAATGAAGACAGAATGGAGGACACAGATGTACAGAATGCACAAGACTGATTTCTTACCACATTCAAACAATCCTTTAAAATTTATCTTGTCCGCATAGATAGTTTATTCTTCTGGATATATTCAGAAATTGCATGAATGCCCAGCAAGGGGAGGTCTTTCATGTATAAAAAAAAAAAAAAGGTAATGTTTTATTGCTGGGCACAGTGTCACATGCCTGTTAAGTCCCAGCTACGTGGGATGCCAAGGCAGGAGGATCGCTTGAGCTCAGGAGTTCGAGGCGATAGTGTGCTGTGATTGCACCTGTGAATAGCCACTCCACTCCAGCCTGGGCAACGTAGCAAGACCTTGTCTCTACAGAAATTCCTTTTTCATATGCAATAAAAGCAGTCGCCTCAGAAGCCGGAAGTATTTCCTTCCTCCTATTTTTTTTCTTTCAGATAAGGAGAAAAGGTCCAGAAAGTTACCAACATGTGAGATCACTCTGCAAGCCATGGACTTGCTTGGTGCCCTCTTCTGAATGGGCAGGAATACAGCCAGTGGCCCAACTTTGTTCTTATTCTGCTGGAAACTTTACCACCATAGAAGGCCTACAGTAGATGTTTTATTTCTGTCCCTCTGAGTTTGTTGGCTCCTTAACCTTTTCAGACTCTTCAGAACAAAGACTGGAGGACGTTTATCCTGTAGTCTTTGCAGTTTTGCCATAACCTCATGTGTCCTGTACCTTCCCAGCTCTGTCTTAAGTGGACAGATAACCCCTCCCTTTTACAGAGATTGCTTGGTGAAAATTTTAGCTCAAAGACACCCAAGTATTGATCCCAGAAGGCCCCTGAGCTAATATCATTGTCACTGAATCTCTACCTTTAAATCCCATGGAGCCTGTAGCCCACCCCTCTGATGAGGCCACGTCAGAACCTGTTTGCTCATACAGTTTGCCAGGGGCCGTCACATGGATCTCCAGCTTTCAAGGGCTTAGAAACTGCAGACCAGGAGGAAAGGGGTAGTGGCAATGGTGAGAGTGGAAGACCACAGCTGACCCTAGAAAATGAGGAAAAAGGAAAGGTTATCACAAACCTAAATAGAAGATGCACAGGGGGATGATAGTCCATTGAAAAGAAATAAAAGGAAATAAGAAAGTAATAGATAAGGAAAAGAGGCAAAGGAAATTAAACTGAATATAGTTGAAGAAGAAAATTTGACTATATTGAGTTTGGTGGTGCTGGTGGTGCTGGTGGTGGTAGTGGTAAAAACACCGTGACGTAAACTTTCCCATCTTAACCATTTTTAAGCGTCCAGAACAGGGGTGTTAACTCTGTGCACATTGTTGGTAAAAAAATCTCTAGAACTTTTTCAAATTGTGAAACCACAGTCATCCATCAAACAACTCCCTTCCCCTGCCTCTGCCCATCCCTGACCCTTGGCAACCACCATTCTACTTTGTAAGCGTTTTTCTTTAGATACCTCGCATAAGGGAAGCCATACAGTATTTGTCTTTTTGGCCTATTTCGCTTAGCATAATGTCCTCAGGCTTCCTCCATGTTGCGGCATGTGGTCAGAATTTCCTTCCTTTTTAAGGCTGAGTAGTATTCCATCGCATGGATATACCACATTTTCTTTCTTTACCTTTGATGGACATTTAGGCTGCTTCCATTTCTTGGGTATTGCAGATAGTGCTGCAGTGAACATGGGAGTACAGATAACGCCTCAGGTTTCTGCTTTCAATCCCTTTAGATATATACCGAGAATGCTGGATCATATGGTAGTTGTATTTTTAATTTTCTGTGGAACACTCGTACTATTTTCCATAGCAACTGACCATTTTCCATTCTCACCATCAGGGCACAAGAGTTCCAGTTCCTCCACATCCTCACCAACTTGGTTTTTTTTTATAGTTTCCACATTCACTATCTTTCATCTTTTTGATAACCATTTAAGTGGGGTGAGGTGATATTTCACTGTGGTTTTGATTTGCATTTCCCTGATGATTAGTGATGCTGAGCATCTGTTTGCTTGTTGGCCATTTGCATGTCCCACTTCTGGATATTAACCTCTTACTAGATACATGGTTTGCAAATATTTTCTCCCATTCTGTAGGTTGCCTTTTTACTCTTACTGGTTGTGTTTTTACTGTGCAGAAGTTAAGTTTGATACAGTCTCATTCATCTGCTTTTGCTTTCATTGTCTGTCTTTGGTGTCATATCCAAGAAATCATTGCCAAAGTCATTGTCGTGACAACTTTTTCCCTAAGTTTTCTTCTAGGAGTTTGACAGTTTCAGGTCTTATATTTAGGTTTTATCAACTACATTAAATTTTATGTTGAAGAAAAAACAATGGAACAGAATTAATGTTTAAACTGGTAACAAAAGTTTCTTCCCCCACAAAACAAATCACCCTGAATATAAATACTGTAAGGACACTCGGTGTGCTTGGGAAAATTGGCTCAGAAGTCTCAGATCCTAGTGAACCAATTAGATTTCAAAGATAAAAGAAGGCCTCTTGGGCCAGCGGGGGTGGCTTACACCTGTATTCCCAGCACTTTGGGAGGCTGAGGCAGGCGGATCACTTGAGGCCAGGAGTTCGAGACAAGCCTGGCCATCTCTACTGAAAATACAAAAATTAGCTGGGCGTGGTGGTGCACACTTGTAATCTGAGCTACTTGGGAGACTGAGGCAGGAGAATCACTTGAACCCAAGAGGCCAAGGTTGCAGTGAACCAAGATTGCACCACTGCACTCCATCCTGGGCAACAGAGTAAGACTGTCTCAAAATAAATAAGTCCTCTCAGCCTCCATGCAAAAAGATAAATGACTTACACAAGAAAGGAAATTTGGATGGTGTCAGACTTTTTAACAGCACTAATACTAGAAAGTTAAATAACTTGAATAACTAGAAAACAAAAATGATAAATTTGAAGAAGGATGGCAAAATGTTTAAACTACTGGAAAATCTAATGTAGAAAGCACAAATGCATATAATAAATTAAAAAAAATAGTCTGGGCTCAGTGATAAACACCTTTAATCCTAGCGCTTTGGGAGGCTGAGGCAGGAAGATAGATCACTTGAGCCTGGGAGTTTGAGACCAGCTTAGGCAACATAGGAAGACTCCACCTCTACAAAAAAATTTAAAAAGCTGAGTGAGCTACTCGGAAGGCTGAGGCAGGAGAATCGCTTGAACCCTGAGAGGTGGAGGTTGGAGTGAGCTGAGATTGCATGCCTGTAGTCCCAGCTACTCAGGTGGCTGAAGCTGGAGGATTGTTTGAACCTGGGAGGTCAAGGCTACAGTGAGCCATGATTGCGCCACTGCACTCCAGCCTGGGTGACAGAGGAGCAAGACCCTGTCTCAAAAAAAAAAGTCTTTATAGCAAGGAGCTGTTCACTAAAAAAACAAAAGTCTTTAGCACTAACCTGCAAGTTGGCCCTTTCCAGTACAGGAGAGTGGGGATGGTGGGAGGTCATTTCCTTGGCGCTAGTCTCTCAGCTTGGACATTCCTTTCAGGAATGCTTAACAGGATGAGGGAGGGGTTTTCGCCTCTGGCCAGTGCCTAGCTTAAGGTGCCTTTTGGAAAAGTTCCAGAGGACATGGAGTGGGATTCTCCAAGTAGCCATTCCTCAGCCTAGACAACCCTCTGTTCCACAAGTATTGGAAGATGAATTCGGCTGCCTGCACTTCCGAGTCTACATCAGGTTTTGATGAGCACGTGGCCAGGAGTAGGGTAGTGCTGTCCACCTGATCTCCTGCCTGGGCAACCTCCTGAGGACTGCCTGGGATTGAGATTGATTGTATGCCCCAGCCTGGACAAATTTCCGGAAACCCTTTTGCTTTAGTCCTGGGGGCAGGGCTTTACCCATTGATACTCCCCAGCTTGTAATGCTTCAGCAATAATCTGGACTGGGTTTCATCACAGGTGGTGTTAAGTCTCCAACACTGTACAGTTGGACCATGAATAACCGTGCCCTGGTCATCAATAGAAAAGGGCATTCCAAGAGTGAACTAGGTCCTGGTGTTGATGGCGATTCTGCCAGCCTTTGCTGTAGGCATTCCTTTAGCCATTCAGAGAAGATAAGGATACACTCAAATGCTATAGTATACTCTGAGATATGAATAAAATGGACCAGGATATTTTCCAAGGCCCCCAAAGGAGAGGATGACCTGCCCTCATTTTCTTGACGACTTTTCTCACATCTGGGCCTGTGCAATAAGGAAGCTCTTACAAAACTGCTGAGACACACTGGGAAATCTGGGGTATACCAGTCACATCCAGCCAGTCCTGGCATTCCTTGGTGTGTGCCAAGCTAGGGGTTATGGGAACGGGGTGAGTGGATAGATCCTTTGATGCCACTCCACGGCTTTCTGGGGAGCACCAAAATGACAGGAATGCAAAATCTCTGAAGGCTCTTTTCTGAATCCGTGGCTGACCCTGGAGGAGGGCCAAGCTTAAGCGGCCCAAGGATCCTGGTAGGGTGATGAAGGTGAGAGCAGAGGTTTATCTCAGGGTCGTGCAGCATCTTGGTTTTAGCTCTTTGTAGGCTGTAGAAGCAGAATCGTAAGACTTCTCCTGGTCCGTTTCTTTCCATTTCTTGACTTCAGTTCTCAGCCTGCTCTTCTGGCTCCCTGCTGTCTAATGAAATTCCAGAGCTTGACCTTGAGAATGCAGATTCTCCTGATTGACAATTTCTAGTGAAGGGAATCTCAGAAAGGGAAAAAGGAGATGTTCCCTCTTCCCCTGCAAGAGTGGAAAAGCAGACACTCTCCCGAGAGCGTCATAAAGCTGGTGAAAGCCTGTTCTCATAAAGCACCCATGAGATCATTCTGCCCGCCCCCTGCTCCCAGGACAGGCACTTAGGTGAGAATGTGTGACTCATCCAGTTCTGATACCTGCTGTAAATGGTATATGAAACAAAGGAATCTTTTAAGCCATCTGGGTTTCAGAGAAATATAACTATGTACCTTTTTTTAAAAATCTGCTTTTAAGTTGGTAACCTTGCTTAATTATATGTTGCCCTGGTAATAACCTTGTAATTGACATCTCTTTTAAAAAATGAAGGTATACTTAGTCTGTATTGGCCAGAAGATAGGTTTCTTTGTTCTTCTTTCTCCTATGACTATGATTTTCTTTGAACAAAGAGTTTGAGAGGCCTTGCTTCATTTTAAATGAACAATACATACTTTGCATATTTGACTTGAGAATTGTGTATATGTTATACACAATTATAAAACAAATCAATTTCAATAAAAATAAGAGCACAATCCTTAAAATCAAAGCAAAGTGAAACAAGTGAACCTCATTATATATCAAGTTGGTGGTTTACTCACACAAAGAGGACTTATTTTAAGTGACTTTAATTAGGTGACTTTATTTTAAGTGACTTTCCATGGTGGTTGAAAAAAAGGAACCCACAGTAGTTGACTGTACATCTTTAGTGGGACATTCTAAGAACAAAAAAGAACTGCACAGAAGTCTTACTGTTTTCAGTAATTATGTTCTTAGTAATGGCATTGGTATGATTATTCTGAAGATATATGTGTGTATAAATTCAAATAATTATGTTAACATTGTTAGCAACCAAGATTTTCAGTATAACAAGATATAAAAATATAAAATAAAAACTGACAAATCCTATAATCCTAAATTTGAATTGCACATATCTGTAGGAATACGTGACGTATTTTCTCTTTACAAATATTATTTTATTGGCCTAGAAACAATAAACAGCCATAACAAGGAATATACCTCTAGTGACCACATTGTGGCTTCTCGATGCCATTCCGCATTCAAAGGAACCAGTGCTCCTTAGAGAAATGGCTGCTTCCAGACTGGGGCAGGAAATATATAAAATGGGCCTAGATTATCTTTTTTTTTTTTTTTTTTTTTTAAAACAGCGTCACCCTCTGTTGCACAGGCTGGGTGCAATGGCACGATCATGGCTAACTGCAGCCTCAACTTTCTGGGTTCACATGATCCCCCTGCCTCAGCCTTCTGAGTAGCTGGGACTACAGGTGCATACCACCAGTCCCAGCTGAGCCTGGAATATCTTGTTGCACCAGAAAGCAAGGAAACTATCCAAGACTCCTTAAGACTTTGGAGATCATATCAAAAGAACTCAAGGTCAGGGTTCGGTGGCTCACACCTGGAACCCCAGAACTTTGGGAGGCTGAGGCAGGAAGATCCCTTGAGGCCAGGAGTTAGAGACTAGCCTGGGCAACATAACGAGGTGGCCCCATCTCTACAAAAAAAATGTTTTTAAATTAGCCAGGTGTGGTGGCTGGCACCTGTTGTTCTGGCTACTCAAGAGGCTGAGGTGGGAGGATGGTTTTAGCCCAGGAGGTCGAGGATGCAGTGAGCCATGATTACACCGCTGCACTCAAGCTTGGGCAACAGAGTGAGCCCTATCTCTTAAAAAACAAAAAACAAAAAACAACGAATGGCTGGGTGCAGTGGCTCATACCTGTAATCCCAGCACTTAGGGAGGCCAAGGCAGACAGATCACCTGAGGTCAGGAGTTTGAGACCAGTCTGACCAACACAGTGAAACCTCGTCTCTACGAAAAATACAAAAATTAGCTGGGCGTGATGGTGCGCACCTGTAATCTCAGCTACTAGGGAGGCCTAGGCAGGAGAATCACTTGAACCTGGGAGGCAGAGGTTGTAGTGAGCCAAGATTGCGCCACTGAACTGCAGCCTGGACAATAGAGTGAGACTCCATCTTAAAAACAAACAAACCGTCAAAAATCAGGAGTCAACTTGAAGGGGCTCCCGCTGGCCCAGGAATAGGACAATTTGAGCATCTGAAAAAATAACGACAAAAGGATTAAACATATTAAAATCCATGAATTCGTCCTTGGTCACCTTTGGAAAATGTTAGGGAACCAGCTCATACTTCTGAAACTAGGGAATAAAGGGCACAAGCAGGCATTGATCTTACCTTTCTTGTAGAAACTGTACCTCATGGCAACCAAATAGATAAGGGAATTTTTTTCTTTGTAGAGGATTTCCAGCTAAATAAATGAAGACAGAATGCTGAAACACCACCATTTTCTTTTTGTTTGTTTGTTTTTTGTTTTCTTTTGAGACAGAATCTGACTCTGTCACCCAGGCTGGAGTGCAATGGCGCGATCTTGACTCACTGCAACCTCTGCCTCCCAAATACCACCATTTTCTAGCTCCTAATAAAATAATGGCAAGAGACGAATGTTCATCAATGACAGCTAAAAACCACTTGATGAAAAGTTGATGGAAGGCTGGGTGCAGTGGCTCACACCTTTAATCCCAGCACTTTAGGAGGCCGAGGTGGGTGGATCATCTGAGGTCAGGAGTTCAAGACCAGCCTGGCCAACATGGTGAAACCCCATCTCTACTGAAAATACAAAAATTAGCTGGGCATGGTGGTGGGCCCCTGTAGTCCCAGCTACTCAGGAGGCTGAGGTGGAAGGATTGCTTGAACCCGGGAGACAGAGGTTGCAGTGAGCTGAGATCATACCTCTGCACTCCAGCCTTGGTGACAGAGCAAGACTTGCTCAAACAAAAAAAGAAAAAGAAAAAAAGAAAATTTAAAAGCATTACAAATATAAAGCATGGACCTTGTTTGGTTCCTAATTCTAATAAGTCATGTTTGATAAAATAAACTTCTGAGAAAAGCTGGGCAGTGTGGATATTTAATAATATGAGAGAATTATTGATGGTTTTTAAAGATGTGGTTGTGATTTTTGAGGTTTTGTGGAGTAAGAGAGAGAGAAGAGCGAGTGAGCTTATCTTATAGAGATACATACTGAAATGTTTGCAGGTGAAGTCATATTTGGGATTTGCTCCAAAATAGTCAGGCAAGGACTTACAGATAAAGCAAGAGTGAGTGACCAAGTGTTGATTGTCACTGAATATGGGGACAGGCACACAGGGGCTCATTATGCTTCCGTTTTTTTGTGTGTTTGAGACTTTCCATTAAAAACATTAACAAGTTGGGCCAGGCACAGTGACTCATGCCTATAATCCCAGCATTTTGGGAGGCTAAGTTGGGAGGATCCCTTGAGCCCAGGAGTTTTGAGGACAACCTGGGCAATGTAGCGAGACCCCTGTCTCTACAAAAGCAAAAAACAATTATTGAGGCACGGTGGTCCCATCTACTCAGGAAGCTGAGGTGGGAAGATCACTTGAGCCTAGGAAATCCAGGCTGCAGTGAGCAGTGATTGTGCCACTGCACTCTAGCCTGGGCTACAGTGAGACTGTCTCAAAAAATAAAATAAAAAGTAACAACACTCTTGTCTAGCCTTATTTATCATATAGCAATATTTCTTGGATATCACTCAGTAGCAGTGCATCATGAGCTGCTGCTTTATAAAAATTAAAAAGCAGGCGTCTCACTATTGTTGCTCAGGCTGGTCTCAAACTCCTGGCCTCAAGCAATCCTCTCGCCTCAGCCTCCTGAGTAGCTGGAATTGCAAGTGGGGATGCTTCTTTCTTGTCTCTTTATAATGTATGTCTGTATAAATTACATGTGTCATAAACATGGTAACACCATGGACATTCAATCAGCATATCCATGACATATACATATAAATTTTACCCAAATGGTAGCATATTACGGTATAACAATCTCTCTTGGAGATCACTCTGTAACAATACAAACCGAGCTTCCGCTTTTTTCCCTTGTCTTAATAATATTATTATTTTTTAGAGATGGAGTCTTGCTCTGTCGCCCAGGCTGGAGTGCAGTGTCACGATCTTGGCTCACTGCAAACTCCACCTGCCAGGTTCAAGCGATTCTCCTGTCTCAGCCTCCTGAGTAGCTGGGATTACAGGCGCCCACCATCATGCCCAGCTAATTTTTGTATTTGTTTTTAGTAGAGATGGGGTTTCACCATGTTGGCCAGGCTGGTCTCGAACTCCTGACCTCAAGTGATCTGCTTGCCTCAGCCTCCCAAAGTGCTGGGATTTCAGACATAAGCCACTGCACCTGGGCTCCTTGGCTCCTTTATCTCAAGAAATTAATAAGAATTGCAAACATTTTCCCATGGTAGCATTTGTCTTTTAACTTTGTTGGGTTATTTTTCCACTCAGATTCTTTTTGTGGACTCAAATGAAGCAATCTTTTAAAATTGCTTTTGGGTTTTATGTCATACTTAAAAAGGCCTTATTCATTCTGAGATAATGAAAAAATATCCTATGTTTTCTTTTCACATATATATATTTAAATCCTTTTTCGTAAAACACACATATAGTGACATAAAACATAAAGGTACACCTAACAACTGTGGCTAAAAGAACACCTGTATGACTATGACCACTACCTGCTGTGGTCAAGAAATAGAATATTAATCCCAGCAGTTTGGGAGGCCAAGGCAGACGGATCACGAGGTCAGGAGATCGAGGCCATCCTGGCTAACACAGTGAAACCCCATCTATACTAAAAATACAAAAAATTAGGTGTCGTGGTACACGCCTATAGTCCCAGCTACTTGAGAGGCTGAGGCAGGAGAATTACTTGAACCTGGGAGGCGGAGGTTGCAGTGAGCCAAGATCGCGCCACTGCATTCCACCCTGGGCGACAGAGCAAGCCTTTTGTTTGTTTGTTTGTTTTAAAAAAGAAAAAGAAAGAAAAAGGAATAGAATACGGGTACCACCCGAGAAGTCTCCAGTGTGATCCATCTTCCTCATTAAAATCCACTCCTTCCTCCTTAGAAGAAGCCATTGTACCGATGTCAGTAGTATTCTATTCCATGTTCCTTATAGTGTTACTACCTCATTAGGCATCCGTAAGCATTCTTTTGTTGCTGCAGTTTCGAGACGGAGTCTTACTCTGTTACCCAGGCTGGAGTGCAGTGGCACAATCATGGCTCACTGCAGCTTCCAACTCCTGGACCCAAGTGGTCCTCCTGCCTTAGCCTCCTGAGTAGTCAGGGCTGCAGGCATGTACTATCATGCCCAGCTAATTATTTTATTTTTTGTAGAGACAGGAGCCTCCCTATGTTACCCGGGTTGGTCTTGAACTCCTGGGCTCAAGCAGTCCTCCTATCTCAGCCTCCCAAAGCTCTGGGATTATAGGCATAAGCCACTGAACCTAGCCCCTAAAATTTTATTTTATATATTTTTTGAGATAGAGTCTCACTCTGTTGCCCAGGGCAGTGGTGAGATCTCGGCTCACTGCAACCTCTGCCTCCAAGTTCAAGGAATGCTCCTGCCTCAGCCTTCCGAATAGCTGGGACTAAAGGTGTGCACCACTGCACCTGGTTAATTTTTGTATTTTTAGTAGAGATGGCGTTTCACCATGTTAGCTAGGCTGGTCTCGAACTCCTGACCTCGGGTGATCCACCCACCTTGGCTTCCCAAAGTGCTGGGATTACAGGTGTGAGCCACTGCACCCAGCCAGCATTGTTTTTAGGGTTCATTCATTTTGTGTGTAGCTGTGGTTCATTTTCATTGCTGTGTAGTATTTTATTTTATGCATGTACTATAATTTATTTATCCAGTTGGAATTTATCTTGGCATAGGTTTGCAGTGAGTCCCCAGCTGAATTTCTTTTCAGATGACTAGTCAGTTGTACCAACAATATTTACTGAGTAATCCATCTTTTCTCCATTGATGTAAATGTCACTTCTGTTATTTATTAAATGACCTTGTATATTTTGGTCTACTTCCAGACTCGCTCGTCTGCTCCATTCATCTTTCTATTTCTGAATTTGCAATGAACTGTTTATTATTGTCACTTTATAACACACCTTAAGATCTGGCAGAGTTTGTCTCCCACGTTTCTCTCTTTTTTTTTTTTTTCCAGAACTTTTCTTGATTTTTCCTGCATGATCTTTGGAATCAGCTTGTCAAGTTCCAGAATAATCCTCTTGGTATATTTGTTTGCATCCCATTAAAATTATAGATGAAAAGATAGAAAGATGGCATCTTTCCTTTATTGACTCTTCCAGCCAAAAATGGATATGACTTTTTCTTTTATTCCAGTCTCATGGCACATAATAGCCTTTGAAAGTTTTAGTCATATAGTTCCTGCCTATTCCTTATGGAGTAACTCATTCATTTAAACATTTGAATAGCATTCTATTATGTTTTATTCCATGCTTTATTTGATCATTCTATCTGTGAATGGCATTTGAATAAATCTGTTCCCAAATTTATTCTATTACAAATAGCACTGCAAAGAGTATCCCTGCAAAAACATGTATTTGGAAATGGTGTTACCATAAATGAAGTTGATGGACCAAAAGATTTTAAAAATATAAAATAATAAGATAATAAAGGTCATGCTAATAAAATAAAGGACAGTGTGCTATTGGCCAGGTGTGGTGGCTTACACCTGTAATCTCAGCACTTTGGGACGCTGAGGTGGGTGGGTCACTTGAGGCCAGGAGTTTGAGACCAGCCTGGCCAACAAGGCGAAACCCCACTTGTACTAAAAACACAAAAAATTAGCCAGGCGTGGTGGTGCATGCCTGTAATCCCAGCTACTTAGGAGGCTGAGGCATGAGAATCACTTGAACCTGAGAGGCAGAGGTGGCATTGAGCTAAGATGGTACCACTGCACTCCAGCCTGGGCGATAGAGAAAGACTCTGTCTCAAAAAAAAACAAAACAAAACAAAAAAAAGTGTGCTATCATGAAAAAAAAAAGAATATGAGGATAAACAACATATACCAAATTACACATGAGGGTAAAATATGTGTATGAAGTAGAGGATCACAGCAGGAAAATAAAATGTTTATCACACTGCTATTACTATTACCCTGGCCTTGACTGCAAAATCATTTCCTGCTTGTCCCCAGGCTGGAGGTCAGCAATGGCAAGGCTGCCACCATTACTCTGTTGAGGTTCTGCTTCAGGGCTTTTCTTCACTGCAGTGGACATCTGGAAAGCCTCCACTACAGGGACACTGCCAGGCAAGGGAATGGAAGCCACCCGAAGGCTCCAGCTGCTCACTGAGTTAATACATGGGAGGTGGACCACAGCAGCTGCGTGGGGAAACCCTGTCTGCACAGTGAATCCCAGAAGAGTCAAGCAAAGCCAAGAACTGAGTAACACAGAGCCCCAAGGACATCATGTGAGACCCTGGATCCAGCCTCACCTGAGGATATTTCAGAGCAGGGTTCTCTAAGGCGCAAGCCACAAGTGAGCATAGCTGTATCAGGCCCAAGGGGGCACCAGAACTGGGGAGGGGGCTTGGTGCTTCAAATATTGACCGCTTTGGGAACTGTAGGAGTGCTCGAGGGGTGGATGCTGGCAGCAGCCGTGAGGTCCCTCAAGAAGCCTAAGAAGGGTGCTGGAGCAGAAGGGGACACACAGCAGGGGATCGGGTATCTATTGCTGCATAATACCCACCCCAAAATTTAGCTGCTTAAAGCAACAACTGTTGCATTTGCTCAAGATTCTGTGAATCAGCAGTTTGTGCTGGGCTCAATTGGGCAGTTTTTCTGCTAGTCATGCCAGAGTCACTCACATGTCTATAGTCGTACAGAACTTGACTAGGGCCGGTGGTCCAAGGTGGCCTCCCTCACATGTCTGGGTCATCAGTAGGGGTTCCTGGAACCTGTTGAGTGGCTGGATCATTCTGTGCACGTGGCCTCTCATCCTTAAGAGTCTACTCCGACTTTATTCACAAGGTGGCAGTGTTCCTAGAGAACCAGGTCCTGTGTATGCGTGTGTTCCAGGCTCCTGATTGTATCATATTTGCTGATGTCCCACTGGCCAGCACAAGTCACATGGACAAGCCCCAAGTCAGTGTGGGAGGGGGCTATGCATAGGCATGGATGTCAGGAGGTATGGTCCATTGGACTCCATTAGTGTCATGGCGTTGCCATGTAATATACAAGGCATGCTTGGCCCTCAGCCTATTTCTAAACTCAGGTGAGACCTTCCCTGGGACAGTCCAAGCATAAGCAGGTGAGCCTGGGAGGTGGGACCAGAGCTAGTGCAACCTGCATTACTGAGGGGATTGGGGCTTTGACAGGATTAAACCAGGGGCTAGCATAGCACAGAGGAGGGGCCTAACCAGTGCCAGGGCTTTCAGAGGCCCAGTAGCTACAGGTGACAAACACAGGCTCTCAAGCCAGGTGGACCTGGGTTTAAGTCTTCACTCTGCCATTTGCTTGTTCTATGGTCCTGGGCTAGTAACTGCCCTACTCTGTCAGTTTCTTCATCTGTGAAATTGACCTCATAGGGTTGCTGTGAGAATTAAAGGAGTTCGAAGGAGCTTAGCCTGACACAAAGCAGCAATCCATAAATGGCGGTGCCAGTGATCAATGTGACAAGAGTGGTAGTAAACATGATGGTCCATGAAATTGGTGACAGGAAGGAGGGTCATGGATGTTCTGGATGAGCAGAGAGCTCTGGATGGGTGACTAAGAGTGGCTTGTTAGAGGAGGGCAGGGAGGGCATCCCAGGCAGAGAAAATGGTGCATCCAAAGGCGTGGAGGTAGGAGTGAGAATGATGTGCATAACCAACTGTGATACCACTGGCGTGTGTGGTGTGCCTCGAGGACAGGTGCCGTGGCAGACTGCATTTTCCCAAGACAGATATCGCCTATATCACATGATCGTCTGACAGTGTGGCTGTTAGGAGCAGAATCATGTTCCCACAAATATGTGTGTTGAAGTCCAGTATCTCAGAATGCGACTGCATTTGGAGATAGGGCCCTAAAAGAGGTGATTAAGTTAAAATTAAGCTGTTAGGGTGGGGCTGTAATTCAATATGACTGTGTTCTTACAAGAAGAAGAGGAGACCTCACCAGGGATGTGCCAGAGGAGAAAACCATGTGAGGACACAGTGAGAAGACAGCCATCTGCAAGACCAAGAGGGGGTCCGTAGGAGAAACCAATTCTGCCAACACCCAGTCTTGGATTTCTTGCCGCTACAACTCTGAGGAATAAATTTCTGTTGCTCAACTCACCCTGACTGTGGTACTTTGCTATGGCAACTTAGCAAACGAATACATTAACTTTGATGTCCCTCCCATCAAAGGGTGTCCTATTTCTTCTCTCCTTGAAACTCACACTTGAGCCCAGCCACCGTGCTACGAGGAAGCCGGAGCTAGCCCAGCTGCTATGTTATTCCTGAGCTAGCAACCATGAGGAAGCCCAAGCTGGCCCAGCTGCCATGCTGTGAGGAAGCCCAAGTTGGCCCAGCTGCCATGCTGTGAGGAAGCCCAAGCTGGCCCAGCAGCCATGCTGTGAGGAAGCCTGAGCTAGCCTACACAGAGACCACACAGAGAGACCCTTGGTAGCGGTTGCAGCTGACAGCCATCATCAATACCCAGACATGTGAGTGAAAACACCTCCGGATGATTCCAGCTCCCAGCTATTGAGTCACCTCCCCACGCCCCCACCCCCAGCTGGTGAGTCACCCCCAGCCAACAAGTATTTTCACCTGAGGCCCCAGACATGTGGAACAGACAAGCTGTCACTGCTTCACCTTTTCCAAATTTCAGACCCACAGAATTCATGAGCATAATGAAATGGTTGTTTTACCCTTCTAAGTTTTGGAGTAGTTGGATACGCAGCAATAGCAACTCCCAAGGGCTCTTCTAGATAGAGCAACTACCCACAGCCTGGCTCTTTCAAATAAAAGCGCAGATCGCCTCTCCCTAGCACTCCCCAACTTTGACAGAGAGCTGATACTGCCACCTGGTGGCCAATAGAAACTATGCCAGACCCGCTGTTTCTCCCTTTCTTTTTCCTTATGAGTTTATTCACATTCATTCATTCATTCCACATTCACAATCCCTGATGGTGGCAGATCAAGTGCAGTTTTAAAAAGCATATTCTAACATTACTGTTTTTTTGTATGCTTTCATCTTTGGTCATGAAATTTCATTTACACATCTACAATCCCTTACACTCTTCCAAAATCCAAAATTCTCTGCAAACTCAGTGCTTGCATCGGTTTACAAAAGCTTACTCAGTAGCTAAATCTAATCTGAACTGGCTGAAGGCTATTTATAGTCTTTCATTAACATTTCAAAGGGATTTTTATTTATTTATTTTTTTTGAGATAGAGTCTCACCCCATTGCACAGGCTGGCGTGCAGTGACATAATCTCAGCTCACTGCAACCTCCACCTCTCAGGTTCAAGCAATTCTCCCGCCTCAGCCTCCTGAGTAGCTGGGATTACAGGGACCCTCCACCAAGCTTGGCTAATTTTTGTATTTTTAGTTGAGATATAGTTTTGCCATGTTGCCCAGGCTGGTCTCAAACTCCTGAGCTCAGGTGATCCACCAGCCTCAGCCTCCCAAAGTGCTGGGATTACTGGTGTGAGCCACCACTCCTGGACCACAGTAGAAATATTAATGTTTCACTTGGGGGTGCTGCTCTAGCCCCCTCTAAGGATGTCTTAAAATAGCAGTAGTTCTCAAAATGCGGTTCTGAGACCAGCTGCATTGGCATCAACTGGGAAATGGAAATGAAAATGGAAATGGAAATTATCAGGCCCCACTTCAGACCTACGGAATGAGTGAGGCCCAGCCTTCTGTGCTTTAACAAGCCCTCTTGGAGATTCTGACTCATGCTCACGTATGAGAACCACTGATATAGACTCTATGCACCCACCACATTGCATTTATAAAATTCACAAAATTCTGAAATTCCAAAGCACATGTAGTCCCATGGTTTATGATAAAGGATTGCTTTCAAACCTGTATTTTGGAATTTCAAGTAATATTAAGGGAAGCCATGAGATTTTAATGTCTAAAAAAGGGGGAAGGGGCGGGTGCGAAGGTTCACGCCTGTAATCCCAACATTTTGTGAGGCTGAGGCGAGTGGATCACCTGAGGTCAGGAGTTTGAGACCAGCCTGGCCAACATGGTGAAACCCCGTCTCTATACTTACCTGGCAGGGAAGATACCATGATCACGAAGGTGGTTTTCCCAGGGCGAGGCTTATCCATTGCACTCCGGATGTGCTGACCCCTGCGATTTCCCCAAATGTGGGAAACTGGACTGCATAATTTGTGGTAGTGGGGGACTGTGTTCACACTTTCCCCTGAAAAAAAAAAAGAAAGAAAGAAACCCCGTCTGTACTAAAAATACAAAAAAAATTAGCTGGGCATGGTGGCGGGCACCTGTAACTCAGCTACTCGGGAGGCTGAGGCCAGAGAATTGCTTGAACTCAGGAAGCGGAGGTTGCAGTGAGCCAATATTGCATCCTTGCACTCCAGCCTAGGCAACAAGAGCAAAACTGCGTCTCAATAAATAAATAAAGAAATAAATAAAAAGCATCACACTATGGGTGTTCATTTGCACATTGCATTTTTTTCCCAACTCATTTTGTTTTTCAGATTTATCTATGTTGATACAGGCAGCTTTATTTCTGTTCATTTTCTCTGTTGTTTAGAATTCCATGATATCGAAGTACTCCTGAATCCATTTATCCATTCCCCCATTGGTAGGCAGTTAGGATGTTGCTTAGTCTTTTGCAGATAAAGGCCTAATGAATAGCCTTAGACGTGTCTTCTACACAGGTGGAGGTTTTCTCCTCACTGGATATTCCTAAATGTGGAGCTGCTGTATTACTGGATGTGAGTACACCCAAATAATGGCAAATTTCCCTCCAAAACGGTTGCGCCAGTGTTTGGTTCCTCCCACCCTATGGGGTTCCAGTGAGACAGTCTTAGCCCACTGCAGTATTAAGAGACTTGTTTGTTTATATTTACTTTGCCTTTCTGATGGATGTGACCTTTATCTCCAGGCTGTTTTATTTACATTTCTCTGATAATTCAGGAGTGGAGCATCCCTTTAACCCATCTGTTGTGTGGGGATAAACATTTTGCCTTTCTACTTTAGGCTTTGCCTATATACGGTTGACCCCTGGGCAACACGGATTTGAACTGTGCAGGTCCACTTAAACACAGGTGTTTTTCTTTCCTTTTTTTTTTTTCCCCAATAAATACAGTAGGCTGCTCATATAGATGGGTTCTGTATCTGCAACCAAATGCGGATGGAAAATAGCTTATTTGCCAGAGTCCTGCAAGACTCCCAAAATTTGATGCACCCATTTTGGGAATCAGTCCCCTGCAAATACAGAAGGATGATGGTATCTTCCAAACCTAGGTTTCCAGACTTCCAAAGCCTGGATTTCTAGAATTTCAAAAGACCTTCCCTCTCTTATTCCAGGCAGTAACACATGAAAAGCACTTTGGCTTTCAGGCTGCCCCCTGGGCTGTGGGTGTTCCAGGCTCAATTTTGCCACTCAGGCCTGAGGAATAATTTTGTTTGCTGTCAGTGGCATCTGTCCTTCCCGAGAGACAAAGAGTGACAATCGCTAGATGGGTGAGAGCTGAGGGCAACCACAGTAGCAGTGCAACAAAACAAAAGCAGAAGGGAAGGAATCCTAACGCCCGTTTATAATTTCCAAAATATTGTCTTGCTGCATTTTCAAGCTCTGTTTGTTAAAGCCCTGATGTATGCCAGTATATTTCTCTACTCTCTAAACAGTCCCATCAGCCTCCAGAAACAGGGTCACTTCATCTCTTCAACAAATTCTTGCTGCCAGGCACAGTGGCATGCACCTGTAATCCCAGCACTTTGGGAGATCCAAGCAGGAGGGCTTGAGGCTGAGTTAGAAGCCAGCCTGGGCAACATAGTGAGACCTTATTTCTACAAAAAAACGTTTTTTTTTAATTAGCCAGGTGGCTGGATGTGGTGGCTCATGCCTGAAATCTCAGCACTTTGGGAGGCCAAGGCTGGCAGATCACTTGAGGCCAGGAGTTCGAGACCACATTGGGCAACATGACAAAACCCCATCTCTACTAAAAATACAAAAATTGACTGGGCATGGTGGTGCATGCATATAGTCCCAGCTACTGGGGAAGCTGAGGCATTAGAATTTCTGGAACCTGGGAAGTGGAGGTTGTAGTGAGCTGAGATCATGCCATTGCAGGTCAGCCTGGGCCATAGAGCAAGACTCTACCTAAAAAAAAAAACATTGCCAGGTGTGGTGATGGCACTTGTAGTCCCAGCAACTTGGGAGGCTGAGTCAGGAAGGTCTCTGGAGCCCAGGAGTTCAAAGCTACAGTGAACCATGATGCTGTGATGGTACCACTGCACTCCAGCCCAGATGACAGAGTGAGACCCTATCTCTAAAAAATCAAATAAATCAGAAAGTCCTTGTTCTTCCTATGTGCCAGGCTATGTTAGACACTTGGAATCCATGTTAAGTAAAAAGTCCTGGTGTCTGATTGGGTGCTGGGTCAATGTCCTGGGGCTCCCATAACAAAATACTACAGACTTGGCAGCTCAGACAACAATTTCCTCACAATTCTAGGGGTAGGAGTCTGAGGTCAAGGTGTCAGCAGGGCTGGCTTCCTTTTCTCTTTCCTTGGCTTACAGGTGCTGTCTTCCTCCTGTGTCTTCACAGCGTCTTTTCTCTGCCTCCAAATCTCCTCTAATAAAGACACCAGTCCTACTGGATTAGGGTCTACCCATATGAACTCATTTGACCTTAGTCACTTTTTTTTTTCTTTTTTTGAGATGAAGTCTTGCTCTGTTGCACAGGCTGGAGTGCAGTGGTGTGATTTCGGCTCACTGCAATCTCCACCTCCTGGATTCAAGTGATTCTCCTGCCTCAGCCTCCCGAGTAGCTGGGATTACAAGCACCTGCCACCATGCCCAGCTAATTTTTGCATTTTTTAGTAGAGATGGGGTTTCACCATGTTGGTGAGACTGGTCTTGAACTCCTAACCTCAAGTGATCCGCTCGCCTCAGCCTCTCAAAGTGCTGGGAATACAGGTGTGACCCACCACACCCAGCTCCTTAGTCACCTTTTTAAAGACCTAGCTCCATATGCATTCCCATGCTGAGATACTGGGGGTTAGGACTTCAACGTAGGAATTTGGGAGTGGTGGAACCCAATTCAGCCCAAAACACTGTCTAATGGGAGAATTAATAATCAATGCCACAACTATGTGCAAAATGACAACTGTGTTCCCTGGGGTTATGAGAGCTACTACCAGGGGGTTTGGCTGAATGGACTCTAAGAAACCTTCCCTGAGGATGTGATAGTTAAGCTAAGACCTGAAAGAGGTTGGGGGCTAAGCAGAGGGAAGGAACAGCAGGCCAGGTGGAGGGATGAGATGTGCTGCAGGGCTGGCAATACCCCAGCAGGCATATGAAAACCAAAAGGCAGTGAGTGGCACAGGTTGCTGGGGCTACTTCTGGGCATGATGTTGGAGATGGTGGCATCTTAACCCAGGTAAAAATCATCTGAGCACTCTTTAAAAAATACAGATCCGGCTGGGCACTGTGGCTCATGCCTGTAATCCCAGCACTTTGGGAGGCCGAGGTGGGCAGATCACTAAGTCAGGAGTTCAAGACCAGCCTGGTCAATATGGTGAAACCCTGTCTCTACTAAAAATACAAAAATTAGCTAGGCATGGTGGTGCGTGCCAGTAATCCAAGCTACTTGGGAAGCTGAGACAGAAGAATCACTTGGACCCAGGAGGCGGAGGTTGCAGCGAGCCAAGATCACGCCACTGGACTCCAGCCTGGGTGACAGAGCAAGACTCTGTTAAAAAAAAAAAATATAGATCCCAGGTCTCACCCAGGTCTGCTGAATCAGAATCACCAGGGGGAAGGGCCCAAGAATCTGCATTCCCTCCCAATTTGTCTATTTTGAAAAATATCAAACCCAGAGAAATGGAAAGTACAAGGATCTGCTCTGATGTACTTCATATAAAAAAAAGTGCAAGGAACACTTGAATCCCCTTCACCTAGATTCACCAATTGTTAACATTTTGGCTCATTTTTGCTTCCTCTCTCTCCCTCCCTCACCCTCTCCTCACTGTATTTTAGTCCCTAAAAATCGGGACCTAGGCCAGGTGTGGTGGCTCACACCTATGATCCCAGCACTTCAGGAGACTGATACAGGAGGATAGCTTGAGCCCAGTAGTTCAAGACCAGCCTAGGCAACATAAGGAGACCCTGTCTGTACAAAAACGTTTAAAATTTTTTAAAATTAGCCAGTTGTGGTGCCATGCGCCTGTACTCCTAGCCACTTGGGAGGCTGAGGTGGGAGGATTGCTTGAGTCCAGGAGGCTGAGATTGCAGTGAGTCGTGATAGCACCACTGCCCTCCAGCCTGGGTGACAGAGTGAGCCCTTGTCTCAAAAAACAAACAAAAGGACCTTTTCCTCCATAATCGCAACCACAATACCATTGTCATATTTAAGAAGAGTAATGTCAATCCAGTAATGTCATCTAATGTACAGATACTATTTAAATTCCCTAATGGTTCACAGCAGTTCTTTTTGTAGCTATTTACCTGTTCAATCCAAGAGCCAATCAAGGCGCACACATTACGCATTTTTATTGTGTCTTTTTAATCTCTTTTAATCTAGAATGAGTCCGCACCACTATAAACAAATGATAATAACTTTTAAAAAGAGAGTCTAGGCTTGTAGAATGGCCCACATTCTAGATTTGTCTAAATTTTCCTCATGATTAAAATTAGGTTAAGTATTTTTGGCAAGAATGTGACATAGAAGATGTTGAGTACTTCTTATTGCATCACAGTGAGGGCAAACAATGGCAGGTTGTCCCACTGGTGGTGATGCTGTGTGATCTCTCAGTTAAGGCAGAGACCACTGGAGCTCTCTGTTGTAAAGGTATGTTTTCCCCTTTTAACTAGTAAATGATGGGTGCCATGATGTTTTGAAGACTGTGACTACTCTGTTACCCAATACCTTTTCACTCAATGGCTATAGCATCTGTGGATGGCTGTTGCTCCCTCAATCAATTATTACTTTGGTGATTGAAAAATGGAATCTGCATTTTTCTTTTTTCTTTTTCTTTCTTTTTTTTTTTTTTGAGATGGAGTTTTACTCTTGTTGCCCAGGATAGAGTGCAGTGGCACAATCTCGGCTCACTGCCACCTGTGCCTCCTGGATTCAAGCAATTCTCCTGCCTCAGCCTCCTGAGTAGCTGGGATTACAGATGTGTGCCACCATGCCCGGCTAATTTTGTATGGAATCTGCATTTTTGTTTTATTTTATTTATTTTGAGACAGAGTCTCACTCTGTTGCTCAGGCTGGAGTGCAGTGGCGTGATCTCGGCACACTGTAACTTCCACCTCCTGGATTCAAGCGATACTCCTGCCTCCATCTCCCGAGTAGCTGGGGTTACAGGGGTGTGCCAGGCTAATTTTTATATTTTTAGTAGAGATAGGGGTTTTGTCATGTTGGCCAGGCTGGTCTCGAACTCTTGACCTAAAGTGATCCACTCATCTTGGCCTCCCAAAGTTCTGGGATTACAGGCGTGAGCCACCACACCCAGCCGGAATCTGCATTTTTCATAAGTGCCTCAGATGACTTTTCTTTCCCTGGAATTCTGGAAACCCCATTTAAGTCAATGTAAAGAATACAGGAGAATGAGGCATTGCTACCAAGGCAGCTGAAGACATTAGCTAAGGCATGTTGTTCACTAGAATCTTTAAAATGCATATTCCTAGGCCCAATCCTACACCAGAGAATGAGAAAGGGGTGCGAAGGACAGGCCCAGGAAGGAGCATTTTAACACTATCTCTCCCCTACCATCCTGCCACCTGTGGATATGGTTTGTTTGTCACCACCAAAATTCATGTTAAAATTTGACCCCCAGTATGAGGGTTTGGGAAGGTGGCACCTAGTGAGAGGTGTTTGGGTAATGGAGGCAGATCTCTCAGGAATAACTTGGTGCTGTTCTCCCAGTAGAGAGTGCGTTCTAGCTCTGGGGAGACTGGATTGGTTGTTTCAGGAATGGATTATTTCCCACAAGAGTGGGTTGTTATAAACCCGGGACAGTCCTCAGGTTTCCCCTCTTTGCACATGTCTGCTTCCCTTTTGACCTTCTCCCTTCTCTACCATGTTGTGATACAGGAAACCCTTGCCAGAAGCCTGGGCCATGCTCTTGGACTTCTCAGCCTACAGAACCGTGAGCTAGATAAACCTCTTTTCTTTATAAATTACCCAGTCTCAGGTACTCTATTATAGCCACACAGAATGGACTAAACCCCGTCTCCCATTCTCTACCCATTTTGTGGTCACCAAAATTGGTGAAACACTGACTTAGGCGGTGATTCTTAATCACTAAGTGAACTAAGTGAAGTTGCATTTTCAACCCACCTTGGGAGTTCTTTTTATCTGTATGTGTGTTTAAAAATAAACCTCCAGGCCAGGCACAGTGGCTCACACCTTTAAATCCAGCACTTTGGGATGCCAAGGCAGGTGAATCATTTGAGGTCAGGGGTTCAAGACCAGCCTGGCCAACATGGTGAAACCCCGTCTCTACTAAAAATTCAAAAAAATTAGCCAGGCTTGGTGGAGGGTGCCTGTAATCCTGGCTACTGGGAGGCTAAGGCAGGAGAATCACTTGAACCTGGGAGGCGGAGGTGGCAGTGAGCCGAGGTCGTACCACTGTACCCCAGCCTGGGTGACAGAGCGAGACTCCATCTCAAAAAAAAAAAAAAACTCTAGAAAAATTTAAAACCTCTTAGTGATTCCAATGTACCACCAAGACTGAGAGCCGCTGTGGAAGATTCTCCGTAAATTGAATATAAAAATGAAAGCTAGTATGTCCCAATCTTAGTTACCCCTAGCCTCACAGTATCACAGGTTGAACTCACCACTAGCCCAAAATGTCTAGGGCTCCTTCCACCTATTTATGGGGCTCCTACTGTGTGCAAACAGCTCTTGAGGAGCTTACAAAAGAAGTGAAACAAAAGTAACTTCCCACAAAAGCATGAGGACGTGGGAAAAAACCACACATACAAACACTTGCAAATATTATACAATCGGAATTGTACAGACCAGGAAACCGACATTCAGAAGAGGAAATGACCGCCCAGTGAGTTCATGCCAGAGCTAGAACTCTTACCTGGGATGCCTTTCTCCCTCTTGGCTCATTTTTACTTGAACCCAAGTTGAACCCTCTGCACTCCTTGCTCTTCTGTTGGTTGGGACTGGCCTGGAGCCATCACCTTTATTGTCAGCAGTAGCAGCATGTGGACAAGGGCTGTCTATCAAGGCAAACTCTGGGTCTAGTATTAGACTAAGTATCTGTTGAATGAATGAATGAATGAATGAAGGCAGCCTAGCACCTGCCCACAGGCTGACATTAAGAACCATGGGTTCAGACCAGGTGCAGTGGCTCATGCCTGTTATTCGAGCAAGATTGTTTGAGCTCAGGAGTTTAATACCAGCCTGGGCAACATAGCAAAAGCTCATCTGTACTAAAAGTAAAAAAAAAAAAATTAGCTGGGAGTGGTGGCATGCGACTATAGTCCCAGCAACCTGGGAGGCTAAGATGGGAGCATCCCTTGAGCTGGGAGGCCGCAGTGAGCTATGCTCATGCCATTGCACTCCAGCCAGGGTGTAGAGTGAGACTCTGTCTCAGAAAAAAATGCAAACAAAAATCTTTGTTCAGGCTGGGTGTGGTGGCTCACGCTTATAATCCCAGCACTTTGGGAGGATCACGTGAGCCCAGGAGTTCGAGATCTGCCTGGCCAACACTGGGAAATCCTGTCTCTATTAAAAATACAAAAATTAGCCGGGCATGATGGTGGGTACCTGTAATAAAAGCTACTTAGGAGACTGAGGCAGAAGAATCGCTTGAACCCCAGAGGCAGAGGTTGCAGTGAGCCAAGATTGCACCACTGCACTTCAGCCTGGGTGATAGAGTGAGACTCTGTCTTAACAAACAAACAAACAAACAAAACACCTTGGTTCAGATAACCTCTAGAATGAATCCCTTTAAACGCTGGAATTGGTTCATTTTTCCCAGACTCAGTTGCCTCATAGCAACTGTATAATTCACCCAAATTCTAACTTCTTTATAATTTATATATAACTATGAATTGACTGAGTTGCAGTTGACCAGGTGACCTAGAGTTACGTTGACATTTAACTCTATATTTTTAAATATCAGTGTTTTAGATTTTGTATGTTGGAGCCCATTTATTTATTTGCAGGCTCTCAAACATGTTCCCATAGCCTCATAGAATATTCAGTGGCCTTGGACTGTCCCTTAATGTCTTACCATAGATGGTACCACAGATGACCTCCAAAATAAAGGAAGGGACTTTCCTCCCTGTGGACAGGAGAGAGACGTATGGAGGATGAGAGTATAGTTTAACTTTAAAAAAAAAAAAACTTTATTGAGATATAAGTCATGTGCCATACAATTCACTGGCTTAAAGTATATAACTCAATGATTTTTAATATATCCATAGTTGTGTGATCATCACCACAATCAATTTTAGAAGATTTTCATCACCCCCAAAAGAAAAACTGGTACTCTTTTTGAGTCACCCCCCCACCAACCGCCCCACCATTTGCCTCCAACAACTCCCTCCCAGCTCTAGACAATCACCAATCTGATTTCTGTCTCTATAGGTCCGCCTATTCTGGACATTTCATACAAATACAGTATGTGTGTGGCCTTGGAACTGGCTTCTTTCACTCAGCACAAGGTTTTCCAGGTTCATTCACATTGTGGCATGTATCAGTGCTTCATTCGTTTTCATTGCCAAGTAATAGTGCCTTGTACCATGTTTTATTTATCCATTATCATTTGATGGAAATTTGGGTTGTTTCCACTTTTCAGCTGTTACAAATAATGCTATGATGAACATTTGTGTACACATTTTTGTGTATGTATGCTTTTATTTCTCCTGAGCATAAACCTAGGAGTGGAATTGCTGGGCCATCTGGTAACTCTATGTTTTAAATTTCAAGGAAATGTCATACTGATTTTCAAAGCAGCAGCACCATTGTACATTTCCACCGGCAATGGACGAGGTACCCAATTTCTCCATCTCTTTACCAGTGCTGTTTATTGCCTGTCTTTTGGATTCTAACCATCTTAGTGGGTATGAAGTGGTATCTCATTATGGCTTTGATTTGCATTTCCTTGATGGCTAATGATGTTGTCTTTTTTTTTCTTTTTGTATTTTTTAAAACCAGAACATCTATTGCGTGACTAATCGTTGAAATTCTTAAGATGAACTGGATCCTGTAACAGCTGCCCTCTTGGGTTTAGGTGTTGTTCCTTCATGGAATCCATGCCTGAATCTGCAGTATACAATTTTATGTGCCTCATTCAACCAGTCCTGGTGGTATTTTGTCTTTTAGCCTTGGCACTCCAGTTATACTTTCTCTTGTGCTTGGCGGGGTAGCCATATTTGCCACAGGTCAACTTCTGAAGGTGGTAGGCCTTAGAGCCACAGTGGCGGCACAACGTCTGCGTCTTATTGCAACGCTTTCCAAACGATGACGTTCCCTTAGTCATCTTGCTTCTGCAGCTGAGACCAGAGTGATGTTGAGCATCTTTTCATGTGTGTATATATCTTCTTTGAAGAAATGTCTATTCAGATCCCTCACCCATTTTTTTTTTTTTTTTTTTTTTGAGACTGGGTCTTGCTCTGTTGCCCAGGCTAGAGTGCAGTGGCATGATCTCGGGCTCACTGCAACCTCTGCTTCCCAGGCTCAAACAGTCCCCCAACCTCAGCCTCCCCAGTAGCTGGGACTACAGGCCTATGCATGCCATCATGCCCAGTTAACTTTTTGTATTTTTAATAGAGACAAGATTTTGCCATGTTGCCCAGGCTCCTTGCCCAGTTTTAAACTGAGTTATTTGTCTTTTTATTATCGAGTTGTAAGAGTTCCTTATATATTCTAGATATAAGTCCCTTACCAGGAATATGATTTGAAAAATCTCCTCCCATTTTGTAGGTTGCTGTATTTATTTACCAACACTGCCATAGCATAATATCACAGACTGGGTAGCTTAAACAACAGAAATTGGCTGGGTGCGGTGGCTCACACCTGTAATCCCAGCACCTTGGGAGGCTGAGGGGGGCGGATCACTTGAGGTCAGGAGTTCAAGACCAGCCTGGCCAACATGGTGAAACCCTGTGTCTACTGAAAATACAAAAACTAGCCTAGTGTGATGGCAAGTACCTGAAATCCCAGCTTCTCGGGAGGCTGAGGCAGGAGAATCACCTGAACCTGGTAGGCAGAGGTTGCAGTGAGCTGAGATCCTGCCACCACACTCCAGCCTCGGTGACAAGAGTGAAACTCTGTCTAAAATAAAATAAAATCAAATAAACCTCAAAATGTATTTCTCACAATTCTGAAGGCTAAAATTCTGAGATCAAATTGTTGGCAGGTTTGGTCCCTGGTCCGCCCTCCAGGCCCGAGTCCTCTCTCCTTGGCTCATAGTTGACTTTCTTCTCCCTGTGCCTTCTGCCACTGGTCTGTCCTCTGTGTGTCGCATCTCTAGTGTCTCTTCCTTTCCCCACTCCCCTCCTCTAGTGTCTCTTCCTATGAGGACACCAGTCATTGGTGAGGGCCCCATCCTAAGGGCCTCAGTTTAAGTTGATCACCTCTCTAAAGACCTTATCTCCATCGACAGTTACACTCTGAGGTTCTGGGACTGTAACTAGTACAAGTGTATGAATGGAGGGGCACACAATTCAGCTTATAACAGTTATTTTTTCACTTTCTTTTTATTCTTTTTCTTTTTAATTTTTTTTAGAGACAGGGTCTTGCTTTGTCATCCAGGCTGGAGAGCAGTAGCAGGGTCATAGCTGACTACAGCCTTGAACTTCTATAGGCTCAAGCAATCCTCTTGAATAGCTAGGACTATAGTCATGAGCCACTACATCTGCCTAATTTTAAAAGAATTTGTAGAGACAGTGCCTCGCTATGTTGCCGTGGCTGGTCTTGAGCTCCTGGCCTCAAGTGATCCTCCTGTCTCTGCCTCCCAAAGTGCTGGGATTATAGGTGTGAGCCGCCAGGCCCAGCCCTATCTTTTCACTTTCTTGATGATACCCTTGAAAGCACAAAAGTTTTTAATTTATCTATTTTTTTTCTTTTGTTGCTTGTGCTATAGGTATCATATCTAGGTAACCACTGCTTAATCCAAGGTCATGAAGATTTAAGCTTATGTTTTCTTCAGAGTTTTTTTTTGTTTTGTTTTGTTTTGTTTTGTTTTTGTTTTTTTTTTGAGACAGAGTCTCACTCTGTCACCAGGCTGGAGTGCAGTGGCATGATTTTGACTCACTGCAACCTCCGACTCCCCAGTTCAAGCGATTCTCCTGCCTCAGCCACCCGAGTAGCTGGGATTACAGGCATGTGCCACCATGCCTGGCTAATTTTTGTATTTTTAGTAGAAAGAGGGTTTCACCATGTTGGCCAGGATGGTCTCAATCTCCTGACCTTGTGATCCACCCACCTTGGCCTCCCAAAGTGCTGCGATTACAGGCGTGAGTCACCACGCCCGGCCTCTTCAGAGAGATTTATAGTTTTAGCTCTTACGTTTAGATCTACATTTTGCATGTAGTATGAAGCAGGGATCCAAATTCATTCTTTTGCATGTGGATATCCAGTTCCCAGTACCATTTTTTGAAAAAACTATTCTTTCCCCATTCAATTGTCTTGGCACTCTTGTTGAAAATCAGTTGGCAGTAAATGTAAGGACTTCTGTCTGGCCTCTCAGATTTTTTTTTTTTTTGGACTCTCAGTTTTACTACATTGGTCTAAACACCCATCCTTGTATACCACACTGCCTTGATTATTGAAGTTTCCTAGTAAGTTGTGAAATCAGGATACATGAGACCTCCAGCTTATTCTGAATTTACTTTAACTTTTGGTACAAAAGACTGTGTGAGAGGTGAATGAACAGTACAGCATTGGAGTTGGGAGCCCCCTCCCTCCAAGGGCCTTATTTTAGGAACTCAGGCTCCAAGTTCCACAAGACCCTTGGAGAGATAGATTCCCATCCTCACAGCCCACAGCTCTTCATTATAAATCAATGGAAACATTCTGCGAAGAACAATGATCCCCCTGGGTTATTTTAAACATTGCTTTAAGTCTTCCCCACCTGCTCTGCCGTCTAATTGCTCTTCCTGAAACAGTGTCATTCACAACTGGATTATTAATGAACGGAGAGGGAGCCAGGGAGCCAATGAGGGCGCCTTGCAGAGTACCTGGGGAGGGCCTGGGGGTCTGGAACAAGTTCAACCCATAGGTTTTCTCTCCCCCAAGAAAGGTGACTGAGCAAACAAGAAATCACTAAACTCAGGTGATGCTGGTGGCCTCCAAAGAACATTGCTAATGAAAAAAAGGATTCGGGAGACATGACAGCTAAGAATTAAATTAACTGGGTGCCATCCCCAAACTCCCAAAACTTAAACTCTTTCTCCTAGCTGGCTGGCCCTGGGGGTGCCTAGGGCTCTCATCTGTAGGCCGGGAAAGCTCCGGAAACAAGGCGCTTTGTGGAGAAGAGAAACCTATTGTTCTAAGGCCAGTGTTCAGCAAATGTGGATTCCAGAGAATGTTTGGGGTTGTTTTCTCTGCTTTGTTTATGAACTTTCTCTTCTCTTCCTGGGGTGGTGATGGTGGGGGATGACTCTCAGCAACTTAAATAGTTAAACCTATTGTGGTGTAAAGAAAGGCTGGTGCGCAGAGTGCGGAGGCCTTCAGCCCCAGAAAGAGGCTTGAATGAGGTGTCAGAAGCCACCGGGTATGTTTTGCTTTGTATTTTTAGCGTTAAATCTCAGGGAGGCAGCCCCTATCTTCATCCTGCACAACTCGAAGGGAAGCAGATGTCAGCAGAGGTACGACCACTTCCTTCCTCCAGCGCTTCACCTCCCTTCTTTCCAGAAAGAGGAAATGACGCGAGTCCACGCCGCAGGCCACAGCCCCCATGTCTTGCCCCCCGCCCCCAGTTGGGGGACCTGGCCCCACAGACCTGTCCCCAGCGCAAGATCTGGGACTGCCCCTAGACCTCCTGGGAAGCCTTCAGACTCAGGCCGCGCAGGCCTTCAAGGTAGGAGCCCTGAGTTTCCTGACCCTGGCATTAATTCTGCGTGACCTAGAGCAGGTTACCACTCCTCTCTGTGCTTCAGGATTCCCGTCTGTCAAATGGGAGCAGGGAAACAGTCCTTGGCTTCCCTCTTTCCACAGTGGCAGTGGCGGGGGCGGGGGCGGGGGCGGGGGCGGGGGGCGGTTAGGAAAACTATTTGGGAGGAGGGGGCAGCATTAGGAAAACTATTCCGAAGCCTGGCCGCGTCCAAACCAGTTTCAACTTCCTGCAGCTCAGAAGAGGGGTCCCCACCCGAGAGCGCCGGGACCCTGTCCCGCGCTGCCTCCCAAGCCGGATCTGGCTGAGCGCGCCCACCCCAGTACCGGGAGCTCAGGCCCCGCCTTGGGGGAGGAGCCAAGAGGCGGCGCGGAGGCTGGCGGCCGAGCAGAGCCGGCTCCGTAGCCGCTCGAGCAGCTGCGTCTCGAGGACCCACAGACAGAACCGGGGTCGGGAGCCGCTCGGGGCAGGGCTCGGGAGAGCGGGTGAGTTCCCCGGCGGCGCCGCCTTCCTCCCTGCGCTGTGTGGCTTCGCGGGGCGGAGGATGAGGATGGGGCGTGGGATGAGGATGGGGCGTGGAGGTGGTCCCAGCCTCCGGTCACCTCGCTGGGGGCGGGGGCGCTTTAGCCAAGGGCCGGTAGCTTAAGATAAATGGGGGTGTGGGGACTCTGGAAAGGCGAATACCGAGAGCGCCGGGTCCAGGAGTCGGGCTGGAGTGGGGACGTTCTCCCCGGGCTCCCGCTTCCTTGACGAGGCCAGGGGAGGGGGCGCATTGGCAGGTTGTTGGCTGCGGCCGTCGTGGCCCGATCTTGAGGCGGGGAGGTGGGGTCCTCGGCCGGTTCTGGACTCACGGGCCGCCGTCTGCCGGGGGTGCAATGCTGGGCGGCGGGAGCCACAGCGGACACTAAACGCGCCCCCGCGCCCACTCTCCTGGCCGGGCATGGGGGTGCCGCCCCCTCGCGTGGCGGCACTTGGTCCCCACGGGCAGCGGCAGGGCGCAAAGAGCGCTCCTGCCCGGGCGGGAAAGGTCCCCAGGGCAGGCGCCTCAGCCTGAAGACCCGCCCCGCCTCGGGATCCGGCTGACAGCGCCCGCCAGCCCGGGGAGACCCTGTGCGTGGTAGTTCCCCGGGAGGGGCGCGCCCGGCCTCTCCCAGGGCCCCGCGCGCCGGCGGCTGGGTCCCCCGCGTCAGGAGCGCTCCCCTCCGGGCTACTCCCGCGCACCGATTCCAGCCAGGAGGAGCGCCCCCGAGCGCCGAGGATGAGCGCAGACGTGCAGCCGCCCCAGAGAGGTCGCCCAGAGGGGTCTCCCCAAGGTCACCCGGAGTGCCCAGGCTGAGCTGCCCCGACCGCTCCCGGTGGAGAGCCGGGAGGGGGAGGCGCTCGCTGCCCGCCTCCTTCCCCCATGCAGACTCCCTTCCTCCTCTTCCCTTCCCCGGCCCGGCCTCCAGCTTCACTGGAGATGATGATGATGCAGCTCCCAGTCCTGGGCAGATAATTGAGCCTGGGAGAGCTTCGAATCTGGCCCTCCCGAGAGCCCAGGGTTGCGCCGCCGCCGCTTGCTGGGCCTGGGTCGCGGTGCTCCCGGGCAACTCAGGAGCCGAGGGAGAGGGACGTGGCTTCATCAGCGCTTCTCGGAACCGAAAACCGAGCTGCCTGCGCGCCCATGTGATTGCATTTCACATAAAGGGCCCCTGTTCTCACTGTCAGAAGCGCCCCCCAGCTCTCCGCAGCTCTGGGCACCAGGTGCCGCCTCTGAATCACCCTCTGTGGAGGACCCGGGACCCGGAGGTACCAGGCGCCCTTTCCCGCAGGGCTCTCCGTGGAAAGGGCCTGCCGATGGCGGCCTCAGTCCGCAGGGGTACTTCCCTGTGTACCCTGCCATTTCCTGCGGCTGGTGAAGCACCGGAGAAAAACCCTCCATGTAGGAGGCCTCCTCCAAGGCTGGTAATAAAGCTTCTTAGCTCAGCCAGCAACTAGCTGTCTGCTCGTGGGCAAGGCACTTGGCCTCTCGAGCCTCACTTGCCTCTAAGAAACGGGGCTAACAGCCGCCAGGCTGTGGGGAGATGAAGGAGAGGCTGGGTGCAGCAGAGCAGGAGGATGAACACTCCTTGGCCAATACTGGCCGCCCTCGGGATTGGCTTTGAGTGGGGCGTGTCTCTCTTAGACAGGTGCAGAAGTGGAGCCCTGGTGGGTGGTTCTGCAGGGGCTGGGGGAGTTTCCACATCTTCCTCCCCCAGCTCTGTCATAAAAAGCCAGCTTGCAGGAGGCCGGTGGGGGCCAGCAAATCTTTCCAGCAGGCTGCCTGCTCACACGGCCCTTCCCACACAAATCTCCCATGCCCTTCTCTCCCACCTGTCACCCAAATCCCGTCTTCCTGGCTGAGTCCCCAGGATGCTGGGGACAAGGTGTTAACCAGGCCACCCTGGACCATCAACTCTGTACCTACCTGTCTATTGGGGTCTACCTAACAGTGCCCCCCTGCCCTGGAACCGTCCTGGCCCCAGCTTTTCCCAGCTTCTGGAATGTCTTCTTTCAGAAAGACCACTGATCCTTCCTTCCCCTCTTTTGGTCTCCTGTCACTGTGACACTCATTAGTGGCTCTGTGGTTCTTGTGTCAGGGCCCCGTGCCATCTGTGCTCTCCAGATCATCCATGGCCTGGAAAGACATGGTAGGCAAGGTGCCCACTCAGACTTTGCTCTTTCTGGTAATTGACACTGGAGTGGAGGTTAAATTCTAATCTAGCTGTTAAGTGATTTCAGGAGCTTGAGCCACAAGACTAAGAGGATGCAGACTAGGAAGGTGGTTTTTTCTTAAAGCCAGAACCTTTCTCCTTTCTGCAGAGCCCATTTGACCCCTTTGGGCACTAGGCCTATGTGTGATGGCCTGACAGAATCCCCACAACCCAATGAAGTAGGCATTACTGATCCCCATTTTGCAGTTGGGAAAACTGAGGCTCAGCTCCTCTCAAAACCAGCTCTGTGCCCTGAGTGGAGCAACAGAGGCTGCAGCCAGCCTGGTTTAGCAGATGGCAGAAGGCACATCCCTGAATTCAGGTGCTGTGCTTGGATTCTCAGCCCTCGCCCCCCCTGCAACCATTCCTTCCTCTCTCCCAACCTAGCCTCCACCCCTCCTGCACCCAGGACACTTGTCACATTTGTTGAACAGTAGGTCCCAACTGGCACGCTTCCAGCAGAGACCAGGAAAACTTTCATTGTCCTGAGTGCATCTCAGCAATCGGGCTTCAAGGAGGGCTTGGGCAAGCCTGCCTTTTACAGAAAACTATGAGCATAAAGAATGAGGGAGCCAGAGAGGTCTAATTTAAATTAG
This sequence comes from Cacajao melanocephalus, assembly GCA_963573385.1. Taxonomy (NCBI): domain Eukaryota; kingdom Metazoa; phylum Chordata; class Mammalia; order Primates; family Pitheciidae; genus Cacajao; species Cacajao melanocephalus. The sequence goes on along the minus strand of CAUYLG010010722.1, from coordinate 28,262 downwards.
GGATCTCTATCTAAAATATCTGTGGCTCTGTATACATTACTTAATCTCTCTGAGCCTGGTTTTCTCATTTGTAAAATAGGTATCACAGTAATGCTTACTTTGTGGGATTGTAAGGATTCCATTAGACCATTAACACATAGAAAGCACTCAGTACTAGGGCTGGGCCTGGTGGCTCACACCTGTAATCCCAGCACTTTGGGAGGCCAAGGTGGCAGATCACTTGAGGTCAGGAGTTCAAGACCAGCCTGGCCAACATGGTGAAATCCTGTCTCTGCTAAAAATACAAAAATTAGCCCAGCATGGTGGCCTGTGCTTGTGGTCCTAGCTACTCGGGAGGCTGAGGCACGAGAATCACTTGAAGCCAAGAGCAGGAGGTTGCAATGAGCTGAGATCACACCGCTGCACTCCAGGCTGGGTGACAAAGTGAGACTCCATCTCAAAACAAAGAAAAAAAAAAGAAAATGCTCAGTACAGCATCTGGTGTGGGTAGGAATGCAGGAAGTGATCATTGTCACCATCACTACTATTTCCTCCTTTGTATTGGGCTCTCAAAGGTCCCACCTCCTCCAGTGCCAGGGTAGGGAGTGAGTTAAAACCCTGTCTCTTCTGCCTGTAGCCATCAGGACAGGGAAAGCCTCTCAGCCTGTCTCCTGGGGTGGGGTGGGGGCTCACTCCTAGGAACTTTGACTCTAGCACCAGCTTTTCCCCGGGGAGTCTGTGAGCAGCCACTTAGCCTTTCTCAGCTGACTGCCATTTTCCAGGATTCATTGATTCATTCAAAAGATGTTTATTCCATCCCGGCCCTTGTGCTTAGCAAGGGATTTCAAGATGAATGAGGCAGCTCTCAGGGTTCTCCCTCTATGGGGAGAGGCAGGGCTGGAGACAGATAATGAGGATACTGTGGGATAAAGGCTTCAACAGCAGGAAGAGAGAGTGCAGAGCAGATCCACGTGGCTCAGGATGACCTAGGTTTGAATCTTGAAGCTGCCACCTTGTACTGTTGAGGATGGACAGAGGCCTTGCCTCTCAAGCAGATAAGCCACCTCCCTAAGGTGATGATGTGAGGAGAGAAGTGAGAACTGTGGGTAAAAAACCGAGCTTGGACTGGGTGCAGTGGCTCACGCCTGTAATCCCAGCACTTTGGAAGGCTGAGGTGGGCAGATCGATTGACTCTGGGAATTCGAGACCAGCCTGGGCAACATGGCAAAATTCCATCTCTACAAAAAATACAAAAAATTAGCCAGGCATGGTGGTGTGCACCTATAGTCCCAGCTACTTGGGAGGATGAGGTGGGAGAGTCACCTGAACCAAGGAAGTGGAGGCTGCTGTGAGCCATAATTGCTTGTGCTTCTGTACTTTACTGGGTGACAGAGTAAGACTTTGTCTCAAAAAAACAAAACCAAAAATCTTAAAAACCTAGCCTGGGCTTTGTAGATATTAATAAGTGCTCACAGATGTTTGTTGCTATTATTAGTCTATTATTGCCAATAACAGGTGGGGAGAAGTCGCTGTGGGAGCACATTGAGCCCTGGAGTGGCAGTTTTCCAGGTGGAGGGGCAATCCTAGCAGAGAGAAGAGCGTGTGCAGGGGCACAGAGGCTTAAAGGTGCTGGGTATTTTTGGAGAGCAGTGGGAGAAGTTGCTGATGGAGCAGGGTCACCAGACTGTGATGGAGGCAGAAGCAAGGCCAGGGAGGTAGCAGAGGCCATCCTGCCAGGAGCCCTGAAGGATTAAACACTCACTGACCCGAGGCAGTCCCTCTGCACCTTCCTTAGAGGGTGGCTCTCTAGCGAAGGTTTTCCAAGAAACTTCAGGATTAACTTTTGCATGGGAGGAAGGGCTAGCCTCTGCTCAACTGTCCATACTTTCACCATCCATCCCTCTTCATTCCACCTAGGAAGCATGAAGAAGAAGAAGAGGTCCACTCCCTCTTCCTGAGATGCTCTTCCCACCTCTGCCCTTGTTTCTATCTTCCTGGGACTCAGTTTCTCACTTGAAAGAAGAAGATAGAGGTGGAGGAAGCATCATGACTTCTCATTTATCAATCATAATATAGTACCAAGTGCATTTCAGGATGCTGGTCACTGTTAAAGGTGTTTACTTGCATCGCCATTGAATTCTTATACCAATCTGTTGAAATGAATGCACCTATCCCCCGCTGCACAGAGGGAGAAATTGAGGTACAGAGGGTGAGGCAATTTGCTAAAGGGCATGCAGCTTGTAAGTGACAGGAACTCACGTCTTGGGAGTGTCTCAAAGTTTCCATGTGCTATCCTGCACCACCTTGTTCACACACTTCGTAAATCTAAGGCTGACTAAAGAGTATCTGGCTTCTTTTTTTTTTTTAAAGACAGAGTCTCACTCTGTCACCCAGGCTGGCGTGCAGTGACACAATTTTGGTTCACTTCAACCTCTGCCTCCCAGGTTCAAGCGATTCTCCTGCCTCAGCCTCCTGAGTAGCTGGGACTATAAGCACACGCCGCCATGCCCGGCTAATTTTTATATTTTAGTAGAGATGGGTTTTCACCATGTTGCCCAGGCTGATCTCAAACTCCTGAGCTCAGACAATCCACCCGCCTTGGCCTACCAAAGTGCTAGGATTACAGGCATGAGCCACCGCGCCTGGCCAGAATATCTGGCTTCTTGCACTTTGCGTACCTTTGGGTGCTGGGCAGTAGGCATTTTGGAGATGGCTCACAGTGGAGTGTGCTCTGGGTATCTACTCCGACTTTGGGGAAATTCCTGTGTGCAGGTGCTTTGGGGGGAGGTGTTCTTCGCATTCTAGAATCTAGAATGGCATTCCATCACCCACAAATGTGCCTTGATGCAGGCAATGTGCAGCTTGATTGATGTGGCAGATGGTGGCTAAGCCCCGTGGTAGCCCCAGGAAAGAATGAATCTTTTAGGATGCCTGGTCAGAGCATCACATGACCACAGACCCTCCCTGTTTCAGAGGATATCCAAACAAAGGCTTACATTTCCTTTTCCATGGGGGCAAAGTTTGGGGACAGGCTTCAAATCCTGGCTCTGCCTTCCACTGGCTTTGGAGCCTTCAGAAATTTTTTCACTTTCTTGAACTTTAATTTCTTCATCTGGAAATAAAGATGAAGAAATAAGTTGCTATTTTTAGCATCTTCAATAAGTTGCTAAATAGTGACTAACAAACACAATTCTGAATTGTCATAAGGATTTGTAATCGTATGTAAAATGCTTGGCTTCTAAGCTGTAGGTAATATTAATTAATATCCAGCAGATTTTTCTCTGCAATTATATGATTATATGATTTTTCTCTGTGCTTATATGATTATATGTGAATATTATTCTTTTAGTCTTCTGTCTCATCCACTAGACCTGTGGTTCTCAACTTGGGGCAGTTTGACCCTCCCCAGGGGATATTTGGTAATGTCTAGAGACATCTGTGGTTGTTACAACTTTGGGGGGGACAATGAGAAAGAGGAGCTACTGACATCCAGTGAACAGAGACCAGGGATGCTGCTGAATATTCTGTAGTGCACAGCACAGCACCCCCCAACAAAAAATTATCTGATCCCAAATATCAATAGTGCTGAGGTTGAGAAAGACTACACTGGACTATGAGCTCCATAAGGTCAGTGACTGTGTCTAATTCATTCAGCTGTGTGTCTCCGGTTGGCCAGCATGATCAGCATGATGTCCAGCACACGGGAGGAAATCAATATGCATTAAAGGAATGAATGAGGACTTGGAAGGCCTTATGTCCCCTGGAGTCCCAGGGGTTTGGCTTGTGGAACATTTTGAATAGGCAGAAGAGATTTAGATGAACTTGAATGATGAACAGTCTATTTCTAACTGAGGCTGAAGACATTCAGACCAAGCTCTCTGTTTTCCTTTCCAAGCAGGTGCTTGGGGGCCCAGATTATCTGAATTGTTCCTGCCATCACCACTGCATTTTGCTCATGTGGATATGGGACCTATCTTTATCTGGAAAGTAGGCTGGGGCAGGGGAGCCTAGGTGCTGTCAGCTGGGCCCTTGGGGTTTGCCAAGCTGGGGCACAGCTGCTGTCAGCTTCCTGTTTTGTCCCTTTCTGGTGGAATGAAGGAAACCCACTGAATGGCTGTTTTCCACTGACATTTTCAGCAATGTGATAGGCCTTGGATTAATGAGGTCAAGCTGCAGTGTGAAATCTGTCTGATAACTTGAAGCTTGGCCAACAGGAAGACACTGCTTGTTTTCTTTGGGCTGTTTGATGTCCCTGCATGGCTTTAGGCAGGAAAGCAGGGGTCTCAATTCTGTACAAAAGAAGAGAGTGTTTTATGCCCTGGAATTATAGAGGCCAGAGGTGTCCTTTTTCAGTTTATTGGGAAGGTTTATTTTAATGTGGACTTAGAAATAAATAACTCATGAAAGCGAAGTTTCACCTGGAGCCTTAGGCTGGCTGCTAAGTGTGAGTCTGGGCTGTTGAAAGGACTGTGCTGTTTTTCTGGGTCTCCGTAGGAGTCTGAAGGAGAAGACTGGCCCCCAAAGGGTGTTTGGGCAGGCTAGATGTGCCCACTGGTTAGAACTTGCTTGGATAGGGAGAAGGGGTCTAGGGCGTATGCTACAAACTTGCACACAGATCCCCCCTGGGTTCCTGCTAAAATGCAGAAACTGATTCAGTTGGGCTGGGTATGGAGTTTTCTGCATTTCTACTAAGCTCCCAGGGGTTGTCAAGCTGCTGGTCTGTGAACTGCACTTTGAGAAGCAGGGGTGTGGGGGACCCCAAGTCTACAGCTAAGGGTTCCCTGGTGCAACACAGCACAAAAGCAAACGCAGTGTGTTGTGTCTGTTCGCACAGCCATATGCTGTGCTGGCTGGCTTACCGAGTCACAGATGTTTACTGTGCCCCTTCTCTGTGTGCCCAGGCCTGGGACCAGACTTGACAAAGAGAATACTTGGTCTCAAGAAGCAACTCAGACAGCCAGAACAAGGTGTGATGAGCTTCGAGTACTTCCAAAAACGTGTGTCCAGGAACATGCTGTTCCAGGGTCATCTGGTCACCTGGGGCTTGTGAAAAGTGCAGATGCCTGGGCCCTAGCCCAGTCCACCTGTTTTAGAATCGGCCAAGGTAGGGCCCTGAAAATCTGTATTTTTTAAAGTGTGCCAGGTAATTCTGATTCACAGCCAGACTGACGGAAGGGAAGGTGGGAGGAAGAACTGCCAGTACATGCAGGTTAATTGCTCAGCAGAACCTATGTAAGGTTGTAGAGTTGTGTATTGCTGATGGGCACAATGGCACTCTGCTAAAGGAGAGGCTGAAATCTAGCCTGTGATCCACTTGCCAAGCTTTGCACCCTGCAGGGTTGCATCTGCTTAGAGGGAAGGGCACCTTTTTCTTAATATTCATCATAATCACTTGGTACTTATTATGAGCCAGGTGCTGTCTGTTTAACTCCTTTAGTCCTCCTAACAACTCTAAGGAGTGACATTATTATCATTATCATTATTATTTTTTTGAGACAGAGTCTCACTCTGTCACCCAGGCTGGAGTGCAGTGGTGTGATCTCAGGTCACTGCAACCTCTTCCTCCCTGGTTCAAGCAATTCTCCTGCCTCAGTTTACCAAGTAGCTGAGTTTACAGGTGCCCGCCACCACGCCCAGCTACATTTCATATTTTTAGTAGAGATGGGGTTTCACCATGTTGGCTAGGCTGGTCTCGAACTCCTGACCTCAGGTGATCTGCCCACCTCGGCCTCCCAAAGTGTTGAGATTATAGACGTGAGCCACTGCATCCAGCCAGGAGCGACTTTATTGCTACTCTGATTTTACTGCTTGGGAAAGTGAGGCATAGAGAGGTTCAATGACTTGCTCAAGGTCACATAGCCAGTAAATGGCAAAGTCAGGATTTGATTTCAGGACATCCAGCTTCAAAGTCCTTGCACGGAATCATTATACTCTCTGGCCCTTTCTTTGCATAAAAATGCTGTCTTCTCTTTATGGGGCTGTCCCTACTCTGAGGGAGTGCTTTTTTCTTGTCCTTCCCTCAGAGGACGGAGGGCTAGCAATGACCTTGGTTGGCTTTAGAGTCAGGTATGGGTTTGATTCCTACTTCCAGCACCTACTGCAACCTTGAGTAAGTTACTTGCATCTATTTGCTGAGCCACAATTTCCCCATGTGTAAAATATGAATAATAATAGTGTAATATAAATTCATATGATTAGGCATTTGGTCTCTGCTTGGCAGGTAGAAGGTACCTGATACATGCCAACTATTCTTATGGCATTATTATTATTATTAGAATTAGCCCCTGGGGGTATTCAGGGGCTGGGTAAATAGGTGAGCAGAGCACTGTGTCATTATGTCTCCAGGAGCTGGGTTATTCATTTTGTTCACTAGCTTACTTATGGCCATTACTTACCTGGGCATCCCTAGTCTCTGCTTCTTGGGCCTGGAGTCTGTGCCAGCCTGGTGAGTTCTCAGAATGTCTTAGTTCAGACTCTCAATCAGAACTGGCTTTATTTCCTCGACTCCAAAGACAAGTAAAAGGTACTCATTTTGACACTTACTCTCTTTAGGGCTCTTGGCCCTTTTTGGTGAGTTTCTCTGTCTCTTGTTTTCTTTGTGGAACTATTGCTGTTGCTGACTCTCCCGTGGACTGGACAGGGAGGAACTGTTGCCTTATAAACGTTGCTTATTGCCTTATAAAAATAAAGGGAAGACTTTCACCAAAATGTCATTCATTTTTTTTCTTTTATATATAAACTTAAGCTTTTGTTTTCCTATTGCTGTACGTTATGCTTTTTAAGTATAAAAAGAATATAAGTGTATCATAAGTAAATTTTCCCCATCTTCCCAGCCACTCATCTCTTTTCCCCGGAATAAATCTATGAATGTTTTATGTATCTTTCCATCAATTTCATATGCATATACAAACCCATATTCATTTACATGTCTATCCATTTTTCTTTTTAGCGCAACTATACAAAACTCTTCTGAGAGCTTCTTTTTCAGCTAATTTATCTGAGCACATGCCAACACACAGATATACCTGGGTCTTTAAGGCTATCTGATGGTCCAGTGATAAAAATTTCCCATCATTTATTTTGTAGTTTCTTGATCATGGCTAAGATTGTTTCCAGTTTTTTTCCTCCTATAAATGTATAATGTTGCAATATCCTTGTTTGAACAGTGTATATTTTTGTATCCTCTATACACTGATGATTTTATTCATGAGGAAAATTCCTGGCAGTTTGAACTATGATAGACATTGCTCAGCTGTTCTCCAAAGAGGCTGAACCAATTTCTGTTTCCTCAACAGTGTGTGACTGTTTCCCTCATCTATTCTCCAGCACTGAGGATTAAGTAACTTTCATTTTTGTCAGTCTGATAGATACAAAACAGAACATTTCTGCATCAGGTTCTGCAGTAATTTTTAGATTTTATGACCCAGATTGTGCCTACATAATGATTATCAAATATTCAGGAACTGCATTCTACCTGGCCTTATGCTTGGAATTAGATACAAAATTAAATGAAACCAGCCTTTGCCCTCAGGTTGATCCCATCTCTTGGAGTTGGCAGACACATGAACAAATAAAATGAGAGCAAAACATTAGGGTTCACATTGTGCTAGAGAAATGCATAAGCTTAGCTAACTTTTGTTAGATAAACTCTATATTTGTGAATATCACAAATGAATTCATAAAATACTGTATGCATTATGTCCCAGGGTGGTGAGGAGGCTTGAAATTCTCAAAAGAAAACAACTTGATTAGAAGCAAAAAAATAATGGAGCTTATCCTCAGTGGGGACAGCAGAAGAGATGGGAAGTTAGGAAGGGTGAGTAATTTTAAAATAGTCTCTTTGGTAGTTTCCATGTTTACAAATAGGGTTTCTTTGAGGGAGCCTGTGGGGAACCCAGCAGAGTTTGCAGCTGGCACTGATTACCGATCACTCAAACCTGGGCAGATCTGTACGTTAGTCCAGAAAGAGTGGGAGCAAGGGAGCAGGAGGCTGGCTTTAAAAATCAGCAACCTTGAACCTCATAGAGGTTGGATGTGGGTGGCATAAATAGGCTGTTCACTGCAGGGGTTACAAGCAGGTGTGCTCTGTACAGGCCTGTGGAAGAGTGGGTACACAGAGTGGTTTTCAATCGATGAGTGAGCATCAAACATCTGTCTATGTCTTATAAAGGGGCCTCTTGCTCAAAAAGAACAGGCCCATGTAGGAAAGGGTATGGTCATCTGATCGACCCACCTGGAGGGAACCAAGCCTTAGCTCTACATTTTCTTTTCTTTTTTTTTCTTTTGAGTCAGAGTTTCACTCTTGTTGCCCAGGCTGGAGTGCAATGGCGTGATCTCGGCTCACGGCAACGTCCACCCCCTGGGTTCAAGTGATTCTCCTGCCTCAGCCTCCTGAGTAGCTGGGATTACAGGCATGTGCCACCACACCTGGCTAATTTTGTATTTTTAGTAGAGATGGAGTTTCTCCATGTTGGTCAGGCTGGTCTTGAACTTCCTACCCGGGGTGATCCTCCTGCCTCAGCCCCCCAAAGTGCTGAGAATCACTTGAACCTGGGAGCCGGAGGTTGTGGTGAACCAAGATCACACCACTACACTCTAGCCTGGGTGACAAAACCGAAACTCCAGCTCAAAAAAATAAAATCACATTGAGACAACATTGTCTAAATGAGATAAGGCAAGCACTGAACATGGTGCCTGGAAAGCCCTTAAGAGATGATAGCTCTTTTCATTTTAGGATTTTGAGCTAACTCTCAAAGAACAAGAGGAGTTTGCCAGGTGGAGAGAAAGAAGGGTATTGCCACTCATAAAATAGCATGTGTGAAGGTGAGGAGGTGAGTGTCGTGTCGTGCAAATTGCAAGGGCTTTGTAGCAGATAAATCTTGGTTCAAGAGGAGGCTCCTTTTACTAATATATCCAGTGGGGGTAATGTCACCTGTTTCTAAGACTCATTGCAGGGATTAAAATCAACTTATGCATAGTATGTAGCATACAATAGAGTCTCAGCAAATAGTGAGTACCTTGGGGAGGTGTGAATCCATCAGTCCTGTTTGGTGCAGCTGGAAAATTGGGTATTTAGTGAGTTGTGGGTAGGGAGGGAATTTAGGATGGCCAGAGAGAAAGCTAAAATGTCAAGGTCCAGATATTGGACTGTTTAGGCTGAAAGCTTGAGACTGGACAGCATAGGCAGTGGGAGCCATCAGATGCTTCCCTCCAAGGGAAAAACAGGATCAGACTCGGTTTAAGAGCAAAAACTTCACCAGTGATGTGGATGGTGGGTTGGGAGGTAAGCGATGAAGGCAAGGAAATCACTTTGGGAACTGCTGCATTCAACATTCTTATCTTGGCAACTCACAGATCAGATTAGCATAGCAAAGATTCAGTTAACTCCTGCAGTGAAGTGCTATCTGGACTGGCAGTTAGGGCCTTGGTTGAGCCCACAGGCTTCACGGATTTTTTTTTTTTTTTTTTTTTTTTAAGACATGCTCTCACTCTGTTGCCCAGGCTAGAGTGCAGTGATCTGTAATCATGCAGTGGTGCAATCACAGTTCACTGTAGCCTCAACCTCCTGGGCTTAGGCGATCTTCCCATCTCAGCCTCCTAAGTTGCTGGGACTACAGGTGGGAGCCACCATACCCGGCTAATTTTTTAATGTTTTGTACAGAGGAAGTCTCACTGGCTACTCTCAAACTCCTGAGCTCAAGCCATCCTCCCGCCTTGGCCTCCCCAAGTGCTGGGATTCAGGCATGAACCATTGTACCTGACCCCGTGTAATTCTTGAAAGAAAAAGGAAAAATAAAAGAGCATGGGCTTCAGTGTCAAAGCCAATCTGGATTTGAATCCCAGCCCTGTTGGTTACTGGACATTGGGCAATCACTGAGCTTAGTTTTTACCCTTCTATAAAATAAGGATTAATAGTACCTTTCTCATAGGCTTGCTGTGAGGATTACATGAGATAGTATGGCTAGCTAAAACACATAGCTTACCTCTAGGAATGCAGTGAGTATTCATAAAAGTTGATAATTGTAATGAAATATATTACTAGCTGGGCGTGGTGGTAGCTATAATCCCAGCTCCTTAGGAGGCTGAGGAGGGAGGATCATTTGAACCCAGGAGTTTGAGACCAGCCTGGGCAGCACACTGAGACTCTATCTCAAAAAAGATAAAATGAAAAGAAATATATTACTTATTGGACTATAGAAGACTTTATTCATGTAACGCCTATTAACATCCTCTGGCACTAATAGTGTTCTACAGAAAACATCCTGCTTTTAGATTTTCTGGAGAAGCAGCAGCCCTTTCTGCTCCAAGAAATAGTAAGGAGACTTGCCAAGTTCTGACACAGTGGTTCTTGGATGCACATGAGACCCACCTGGAGAGCTTTTAAAAATGTCAATTTCTGGCTGCATTCCAGACCAATTAAACTAGAATCTGTCGAGGTGGGAGCAAGACATCAGTATTAAAAAAGTAAATATATTGTAATGATTTCTTAAGGAAAAACAAATACAGAAAAGTACACAAATCTTAAATGAACCAATTTTTCAGAAACTGAACATGTCTATTTAACCCATATCCTGCTTGGATTGCTACCAGCACTCCAGAAGCCCCCCCACTCCCCCAACCCATATGCCCCTTTCCGGTTAACTTCCTGCAACCTGAAACTGCATAGATTAGTTTTGCCTGTTGTTGAATTTTACATAAATGGAATCATATAGTATGCATTTTGTGCGTGTTTGGCCTATTTTGGTTAACATTGTGAGAGTCATCCATATTGTTGAGCGTAATTTTATATTGTTCATTCTCATTGCTGTACAATGTTCCATTGTGTGAACAAACCATATTTTTTCTCCAAACTACTGTTGGAGACATTTTGGGTTGTTTATCTTTTGCATCTATTAGAAATAGTGCAATTAGCATTCTTGTGAATGACTTTTAGTGAATGTATATTTCTTTTTTTTTTTTTAAACCACGTACTATATAAAGCAAATATATATTTCTATAGCAAAGTTTCTGTTGGGTGTATTTCTAGGTATTCAAGTGCTGGATTATAGGACATGCCCATGTTTAATCTTACAAGACATTGCAGAACAGTTTAAAACAGTGGTTGTACCAATTTATATTCCCACTCAGTGTGTAAGAATTTTTGCCAACAGTTGGCATTTTCTGTCTTAAAAAAATTGGCCATTCTGATAGATTTGTAGTGGTCTTGCTCTGTGGTCTTCAGGTATATTCCCAACATCTTCAAGTGATTCCAATGCCAAGTTTGAGAACCTCTTTCCTAACAGATTTTGTGAAAGCAAAGCAGAACTGGGGAAAGAGGTGTTGTAAAGGGGAGTGCCTCCCCATGGACTCCCTGTGATGTCCCGGAGTTTTTGGTAGACCTGACCTGGCTATCAGCCAGTAGAGGGAGAATGTTCAAACCTGACAGCCTGCCTCTCATTTCCATGTGCTTTATTTGGAGCAAATGGCTCCACCAGGAGTGATCTCGAAGCTAAGGGGAAGCACTATGAAGCTCTGGAAAGATGCCACAGCAGGACTTTAATCTCTTTTTATAATTTAAGACCTGAATGAGAAGGGGAGATATGAGAAGTGACTAGTGGACTATATAGACACCATCAGAGAAGAAGCTCTGGTCTTTGTGACACTTTTTTGTGCCCCAAAGGTTGCCTAGAACCTGGCATTTGGAAGGTGCTAAAAAATGGTCATTGAAATAGATAAAAAAGAAAACCAAAACAAACAAACAAACAAAAAGGCCATTGAAATAAATATATTAGAACTTTGTAACTGTCCCTAGTGAGAGACGCTACCCACAGGGGTGCAGAGGAAGGTATTGGTGAGAATTTAGTGGAATTGATTGATAGTTTTGGTTCTTTTCTTTGTACTTACTATGTTGCTGCTGAGATTTCCTATCTGTTCTTTTATTAAAAGCATAATTTCCTTTACATTCTTGAGCAAAGTTATAACTGCTTCAAAAATATTTATCTGTTAATTCCAACACCTGGGTCACCTTGAGATTGTTCTCCATTGATTCCCTTTTCTCTTGAGTTTGAGTCAAATTTTCCTGTTTGTTTGTTTGTTTTTAACTTGCCTAGTAATTTTGGATTACATCCTGAATGTTGTGAATGAGACCTGAAGAGACTCTGAATTCTATTCTATTCCTCAGAAAGAATTTTTTTTTTTTTAAATCAGGCAGTTAACTTGACTAAACTCAACTCCAAACTCAGTCTTCCTTGGGTGGGCAAATCTGAAATCTTTGCTCAATTCATTTAGCTTCAGTTGAACTACTTGAAGTCTGCCCTGTATGTGCATCATTCAGTGAGATTTGGGCACTGTTTATACTCAGAATTTGGGGCTACTGTTTTGTGACTCTTTTCTGGGATAGTTCTCCTTATTTTCCAGCTGTGGTTACCTGAGCTCTGTCTTTAAATTCCTCAAATAGTAAGAAGGAGGTTTTATATCCAAGTTTTAGCTAGTAAGTACAGCACTGACTGGGGGGTTCCCACAGGTAAAAAGCTATAAAAACACAGAAGTCATCTAGTGCCGTTTCTTTCTTTCAGGTGTTGCCCCCTCTCCAGTTTCTAATTGCTTGTAGTTGAACACATTTAGTGCCTTCCAATCTTTTTTTCTGTCTAGAGTTTGTAATCGTTTTGTGTGGGATGGTTGATCCACAAAGAGCTACTCTGTCCTTATTAGAAGCAGCACCTCTCTGATCAATAGCTTTGTTCATTAAGGGATCCCGAGAGCTACCCTACTTTATTGCCTACCTCATGTAGATGGCAATAAATATTTGTTTATTGGCTAAGTAAATAAGCTTTAAATTAAAATGAAAGTGAATTCACAGAGGAAATTGCCTGAAGAAAACCCTGAAACTAGTAGTTATTCATTGTTGGCATCAAGTATGAAACAGTGTATTCAGGAATGGAGTACAGCTCCAGACATTTGAGTGTAGACCAAAGCGGTGGTGAACCTGAGTTTTTTAACAAAGTGAACCTGAGTTTTTAACATGAGGAGATAATTTCAATTTTGTTAGCAACACCACTTTCATGGAGTGAAACTATGGCTTATAGAGAAGTTACCATGTTCAAAGGAAATACAGCTGGTGAGAGGGAAGCAGAGGTGTGCCTGGAGTTCTGTATACCCAAGAAGAGGGAATCAAAGTGGAGGAACTTTGGCTGGAGATCAAAGAGGGGAAGTATAGAAGTAATGCTCTAAAGGCAGAATACTACACCCTGCTTCTCTGCATGGTGACCTGGAAGGTCATAGATCCAGTACTGAGACTTCAAAACCTGTGTATTGGATGGAAACTTCACTCACCAAAATGTGGAGCATCTTGAAACTTTCTGTTTTATTCTTACAAACAGTTTCATCTCTCAGACAGGAGAGGAGAGAGGCCAGTTGCTGTTATGAATCTGGTTTGGGAGTTACCGGGTGAAGTGAAAGTGAGAAAGTGCTCACTGAGGCCGGGCCCAGTGGCTCATGCCTGTAATCCCAGCACTTTGGGAGGCTGAAGCTGGCAGATCACTTGAGGTCAGGAGTTCGAGACCAGCCTGGCCAACATGGTGAAACCTTGTCTCTACTAAAAATACAAAAATTAGCCAGGAATGGTGGCACTTGCCTGTAGTCCCAGCCACTCAGGAGGCTGAGGCAGGAGAATCGCTTGAACCTGGGAGGTTGAGGTTCCAGTGAGCCGAGATTATGCCACAGCACTCCAGCGTGGGTGAAAGAGACTTTGTCTAAAACAAACAAACAAAAAAAGAGAACGAAACAACAGCCAAAAAACACACAAAAATGCTCACTGAAAAAAGAAGCAGCCACACGGGGTTGGGCCTATAGGGGTTTGGAAGGCAGATTTTATGAAATTTAGGATGAAATATATTTCCAGCTGAAGCCTCCAAAAGTGATGACAGCTCCAATAGTAAGGCAAGTTATGACTTTAATCAGTTATCCTTACTCTGCATAGATTTCATTTATTTTCCTTCAAGACTCCTCTTACTGTCATGCCTCCATGGCTCATCTTTCCTGTCTGACATTTTTTCTTTTATTTTTAAGCAGTGGGATATTAAAAATACTTAACAAATGGCATAGAGACTGACCAACCAAAACAGATGTCAGACTAATCAGAAGAGATGCCAACCACACACAACTGGAACATCAGCCTTACTCAGGAGCTCCCTAACCTTTCTGAGTCCCAATTTTGCTCTCTCTGGAATGGGAACAATATCTACATTGCAGAGTTGGTGCAGTGATCCCCAGAGAGGTTACATGCAAAGAACTGGGTAGGTGGAAGGTATGCTAGACGCAGAAGCTGCCATGATTACCTGACATTCTTTGTTTCTAGGTTCATTTCATGTATCTAGTTTATAGGTTCTAAAATGTTTGCCTTTAGTTTCATTAAGCACATGTTTTACTCTATACTGACTTCAGCAAGTATTTGTTCTATTACCGATTGTCTGTCTGATTTGTTAGCCAAAATGTCCCCATCTCACTGGTCATGAATACCATGGATTTTTCTGAAATCTTCTTGCAATTCATGAGAAAGATCTGTTAAAACACTATGGTTCCTTTAGAGATTTTCCTAGTTCCTTTTCCTTCTGCTTTTTATGGGTGTAAGCTTTGGAGTTAGGCAGACCTGGGTTCAAATGTCAGTTCCATCCCACACTGGCTATGCAACTTAGTTGGAATCTGCTCTCTGCGTTGCCCTCTGTCTTCCTCTTCTCATTCTTTTGTCCTCCAGGGTAGGACTTTTTCCTTCAAGTTCAACTCTATGCTTTTAATTGTCCCTGTTTCCTTGGAATTATTCTCTGAACAAACTATTTGGGAAGCCAAGACGGATGGAATCACTGGAAGTCACAAGTTCAAGACCAACCTGGCCAACATGGTAAAACCCTGCTACAAATACAAAAATTAGCTGGGCATGGTGGTGTGTGCCTGTAATCTCAAGTACTCAGGAGGCTGAAGCAGGAGAATCACTTGAACCCAGGAGGTGGAGGTTTCAGCGAGCTGAAATCATGTCAACACACTCCAGTCTAGGCAACAGATCGAAACTCTGCATCAAAAAAATAAATAAGTAGAAATAAAATCTATCCCAACTACTTCCTAATTGGCTAAGAACATCCCTGGCTAAAGGGGAGGAGATAGCTTGTGAGGGATATTTGAGGTTTCTGAAATGGAGAGACAGGTTTTATAAGGCAGCAAACTATGCTTCCCTTCCTCTCTTATGCTGGCAATGGTGTGGAGCCCAAGATGCTTGGAATAGACAAGACAGTGATGGCCAGATCTGGATGGGCAAGGGTACTGGCTGGCGACGGTGCCTCGGTCCTTCTCCATTCCTGAATGGAGCGTATCCAATGAGCAACAGCATGCTATCTCCCCACACTCTGGGGCCAGCCTCGAGAGGGGAAGTAGGAACTAGGAAAAACTATAAAGGAGCTGCAAGTGCTCGAAAAGATCTTCCTGGTGAAATCCAAGACGTCCGAAAATCCATGGTATTAGTGACCAGGGAGATAAGGGGACATTTTGGTTAACAGATAGACCAGATAGACCAATCTGTAATAGAACAAATGCTTGCTAACATCCATATGGAGTAAAATAGGGGCTGCCCTCCTCTGCTTGAGTCCCTAGAGTCTGCATCTAGTCACCTTAACAGGATGGAGTACAGTTCTTCCTTTGCTCCCTGGGTGGTTTATTGGAAAAATTCCTATGTGAGCCTGAGATTTTCTTGATGCTTGTCCACCATGGATGCCATGGTGAAGTTTTTGCTGTTGCTTGAATGATATCCTGGGATTTGAGGGGCCTTTCCACTCATATCTGATAACTTTCGAGATCCGTGGCCTCCCAAAGTGCTGGGATTACAGGCATAAACCACCGTGCCCAGGCAAGGATTGTAATCAGTGGATACAAAGGCAACAATTGGATGCCAAGCTCTTGGGCAGCATGATGTAGAACAGAATCGCGTACTCAGTACTCAGTGTGCCTGCAGCCACTTCCCGCCTCTTCAGCCATGGCAAGCTTTGCTAATTGATCACAACACACATTCTTCCTGTTATCACTCACACATGGCTTCATAATCCTTGTCCTCACAGTGCATCAAGTAGCCACCACCAACCTAAGTGGCACAAGAGAGGAGAGTTTGGCCATGAGTGTCATGCTGGGAGAGAATGGCAGGGATTTGAGGCCACCCCCAGCCTACCCGATGTGAAGGGCCATCCTGTATTTAACAACTATGTAACCCAGGAGTATGTTCCGTAGTCACAGGTGGCCTCCTTTGGAAAATGATCTCTCCAGCTGCAAAAGGAGGTTTTTATCTCCCTGTCAAGGGCGGGGGTGGACCACACTCCCTCAAGCCTGGAGAAACTGTTTGTTAATTTGACTCCCATTTCCCCAAGCTTAGCTATTACATAAGCTGCTTTAGAAGACAGGCTGTTTAGTTTAGCACCATGACTGTGACTGACTAATGTGTTTGTAGACATCGCATCGGCTTTGTGTGTGCCCCTGTCCTTAGCACCCTTGTTCCCGTCCCCTATGGCCTTCTCCACACTGCTGTACTTACCCACAAGTGTGTGGGCCTCCCCAGGTTCAAGTTCTTGTGGGGAAACTCAGTGTGGAAGACTGGGGTGTTCATGGGTATTCCTTTACCTGTTTGAGCTATAGCCTCCTTTGAAGTTTTCTTGGAGCTGAGCCTAAGTGCTGCTTCATCCTGACAGGCAGAACCAATCCAAACTGTCAATCAGTATCTGCGTAAAATGGTCCTTGCAAGTTGTGTAGCCTGGTGGTTACCAAATGCTGGTGCAGATATGCATGATAGAGTGCTTACTCCCAATATGACGCCATCCCCTGCAGGCCAGGAATGGGGCTCACGGGCCTTCACGGGGCCAGTCCCACCTACCACCTAACATAGACCTCTAAAGGCCACGGAGTTCCTAGTAGTGGGGACTCCAGCAACATGCCATCGGGGGGCTTTGTTGAATTGTCACTGTTAGTTTATCCTCATTCCAGGCTGATCCTAGTTGTTCTTTTAAAAAATTATTCATGTGTTTATTTTGCAATTGATTTTTTTTTTTTGAGGTAGGGTCTTGTTCTGTCTTCCAGGATGGAGTGCAGTGGTGTGATCATAGCTCACTATAGCCTCGAACCCCTGGGCTCAAGTGATCCTCCCACCTCAGTCTCCCAAGTACCTGGGGCTAGAGGCACACGCCACCACACCTGGCTAATTTTATTTTATTTTTTGTAGAGATGGGATCTTGCTATATTGCCCAGCTGTGGATCCCACTTCTTCATATTGCCTGTGTATGAGTCTCATTGTGCTCTCCAGAGCCTGGAACAAAGCCGATCCTTCCTTGATGCCTTTTGTTAACACCTGGTCCTCTGCTCCTAATATGGCCCAGCCAGTTCAGACAGAGGTCAGCCGGGCTGTTATTGTTCCACTGCTGGACATGATGACACAATTCTTTTCCTGGGACAGCTCAAGATGTATGAGTTGTTTCATCACTCTTTGCTCTTGTTGAACTTGTGGTTTTTGAATCCTGCCTCCCCTACCTCCAGGCTCCCCAATACACAGAAAGTCCTGCCAAATGGGGTTATGGTCAATGGGCTTCAGGGGACAGGGACAAGTCAGAGATGTGAATGAAGGAACACAGCTGGGAGAACTGGAGTTACGGAGGAGGCCTATGGGGATCTGAGTATCAAAACTGATTTAAAACCAGGAGCTTGGTCTATGATGACAATGCCCAAAGTCTAGAAGGTCCATCCTAGCAGGAGTAGGACAGTCAGTCCACAAAAATCCCATGAGAATGAGACTGGGGGAGACAACAGTGATTTCTAATTCAGGTATTTGGAGCACCAAGGGCCCTAGAAGTCTCTTTGCTCATGAGTTAAAGCATCTTTATGCTGGAAAAAAAAAAATGATGCTATTATTCAAAGAAGAGTGTTGTGGGAGGGCGGGGGTGTACATCCTTTAGGAGAGAAAGTAGGTCCCGAGTGAGATTCCAGGAGTAGGGAAGCCAGCGCTGTTTGTTTTGTTTTCTTTTTTCCCTCATGCTCAATTGTACAGGAAACACAAGGAAAAAAGGACCCATCGCCTTCCTCCAGGCTGCTGCCAATATTGTGTAGAGAAGAATAGCTGAAGAACATGAAAACAAATCTTCACATTTTCTTTTAACAGTGTGAACTTTGAAACACTTTCTGACTCATATTTTAAAATCTCTCAAATTTGAATTCACCTTCCTTTGTGTTGTTTTTCTCGAGGCACTAGGCTCGAGTCCAAAGATGTGACAACTGGCTGCTCCCCCAGAATTAAGGAGTCACAAAGCCTGGGTTCCCTTCTCCCAGCTGTGTGGGCAGGGTTTCTCTGAGCACCTGGCTTTGACCTTCCTACCCTTCCTCAAAGCTGGGCCTCACCTTGGCCTGAAGAGCCAAGAAATAACCACTGTAGGGGGAAAAGGAGATATTTGGTAATATGCCTCAGCAAGAGGCCATTCATCTTGCTACAAGATGAAATAGGGATCCCTCTGGGGTCCCTATTTCTACACCCCTAAAAATATCATTGCTGTCTCTCAGGATACTTTTGGCTATAGGTAGCAACATCCAAATCAACTGGCTCAAATAATACAGGGGCTTTTGTTGGCTTGGATAACTGAAGTCCTGAAACCCCTTAGTTAAAGGACCCTGTTTCCCTCTGGTGACTGCCAAGCACTGGCTTCATCCAAAAGCCAACTTCCTGCAGGGGTGGCGGCAGCATGGCTTCCAGAAGCAACTGGGCTTTATGCTTCCAGTTCATAGGTTGTGAGAAGAGAGAGCTTCTGATTGGGCCAACTCAGGACACATGCCTAGCCCCAACCAATCACTGCAGCTGGGCTCAGGCAGCTACTGACAAGCTCTGGCCAATCAGGACCCAGCACTGTGTAATGTGGGAATACGCAGATGACCACCAAACCAGTGCCTCTGTAGTTTTCCCAGAGGTATATTTATTCCTCCAAACAACACTCTTATAATAACCTTCCTTCTTTTTTGTGGGTGGGGAGTGTGAGGGGTTCTGTAGTACATCCTGCCCAATCCCCTGGCTCCACCTCTCCACCCAAACCTTGCCATACTTTCTTGCCCTTCTCCCAAAGGGTCAGCCCTCTGGAGTTAAGTCTCTGCCTCCCCAGATGTGCACTGACTCTGTCTCTCTCTTTGGGGTCAACAAAAGGAATGAAGTTCAGGCTTTGTCAGACAACAGGGGCTGAGTTAAAGCTCTGGGGGAAGAGGTGAACACACCTCAGTGGCCTGTTTCTGCTTCCCCAAGGGTCAGGTGCCTTGGCCTCAGACTTCCTGCTGGCCACAATCAAACTATTTTCGTTTATCCACCCAGATATTAGAAAAAGTAAGTACCCCGCCCTATTTCCCCTTGCCTCTGATTTCTCTTCTCACATCACACATACTTACTGGATGACTTCCCCTGACCTGGCCTCCACAGACCCCTCCCCCAGATATCTTGCCAGTCCTGGACACTCTGTTGACTTGTGGGCCCATGTGTCCCATTCTCTGCAGAATGGTCTGTCTGGATTTTCCAATGCTGTGCTTGCTATATCTCCATGGAGCTGGTTTTCCTCCAAATGAGGTCTTCCTCGGGGATCCCCTTTAAGTTTTGATGACAACCATTGCTCTCCCAGATCCTGGCAGTTTGGGCTGCATTCCCATCACCCTCTGGGGCTTTCTTTGGAAGTGTGGACAGGTAAGCCCAGATCTCACGAGGAGGCCAGTCTGCAGCCCATTGGAACCATGGCTGCCGTGGGCTGCCCCAGCACCTGGGCCAGTGCCCTGTCTTGGGGCCGCCCAGCTGCTGCGTTTTCAGCACCATGGCAGTTCTTTAATTAGATCAAGCAGGGTTTTCTCAGACAGGGGTGGGAGGAAGTATGTGGGTCTATTGGGGGAAACTAGGTCACCTGAAAACCAGTAATCAAGAGGGAGCTGTCCTCGAGCCCCAGCTCCAAGGAACTCAGAAGGGCGAGGTGGGAGGGGCCGGCGGGGAGGGCCAAGTCAGAGAAAATGTGCCTCTGGCCCCTTTTATTGGCCCTTGGGAGACAGTGTTCTCACCTTTTCTCCAGGGGGCTGGGCAACTGCCCTTAATTCCTTTGCCGGGAGTAGGGAGGACACTGCAGTGGTGCCTTTTCTCTGCCTGGAGCCTGCCGTCCTGGGGCCCATGGAAGGAGCACTGTGCTGTGAGTCAGGCCCCAGGTTTAGTTACTGCTCGGTCTCTGTATCCTTGGAGCACGTCACCCACTTCTGTGTGTCTGTGCCATCCATCCGCTGCACAGGGACTGTGTCTGTCTTTACCCTGCTGCTTCTGTAGCTCTGAGCATAGGCCTGGCATGTGGTACATGGCCCCTAAATATTTGTCAAAAAAAATAATGAGTTTAGATGAGTGCTTCTCTGATAAAATTATTGCCACGAGGATCAGTGGCAAGACGGTTTCCCAAATGTCGGTCACTTACACGTTTTGCCAACACTAAATGCCATCATCATGAAATTTTTCCTTACTATCAACTTGCTAGTTTTCAACTGAAATAGATTTGTTTAAAAAGGAAATTTCATATCACAACCACAAACAAACAGTAACTGTGAAAACAAATCTACAAGAAACAACATGATGTTATTACATTCTAGATAGAGTGGCTTGCCCAGGCCAGGAGCCTGAGACCTGCTTTCTCTTTGTTTACAAGGGGAATTGGCATGGTTATAAAGATGTTAAGGGTCTATTAGCCCCAGACTGACACTTTTCTCTGGAGAAAGTCTGAAAGATTAAAAGAGAAGTGAAAAGCGTATATACCCTGCTCTCTGTGTGGGTCCATGTTATGTCAAGACTTGTTCTTGTACTTTTGAAAATTTCCTTGGAGTGAATTCTCCTTCCACACTTAGGGAAGCACTTGGCTGAGGTGATGGCTGGGGAAGTCCTTTGAAAGGGATAAAGTGCTTTAACAGTGTGGGTGATTGGTACCACTACTCTTATCTTTACTTTTAGCATGTTTTTGGTTCCTCTTCCTAATAATGAAGAAATGAGTAACTGTGTACATAATCTTAGGGCTGAAAGACATCTCACAGAATACTTAGGCCAATCTGACACGGGTGGAATATTTTTTTGAGACAGAGTCTCGCTCTATCGCCAGGCTGAAGTAGAGTGGCACAATCTCAGCTCACTGCAATCTCTGCCTCCCAGGTGCAAACAATTCCCCTGCCTCAGCCTCCCAAGTAGCTGGGACTACAGAGTAGCTGGGACTACAGGCACCACCATGCCTGGCTAATTTTTTGTATTTTAGTAGAGACGGGGTTTTACCATGCGAGCCAGGATGGTCTCGATCTCCTGACTTCATGATTCGCCTGCCTTAGCCTCCCAAAGTGCTGGGATTATAGGCATGAGCCACCGTGCCTGGCCCACAGGTGGAAATTTTATCCTCCAGTGAGTGATGGGGAATTCACCACCTCCTGAGGCAGCCATTAATCATGAGCACCTTTGTCGAATTGCTTGTTGGACAGCTCTGGAGGCCGATGTCTGTTCTTTGAGTGCGAACAACTGCCTCCTTGTACTTCCTTGTTCCTCCAAGTGAGGTCTTCCTTGGGGATCCCTTTTAAGGGTTGATGGTAACCATTGCTCTCTCAGGTCCTGGAAGTTGGGCTATGTTCCTGTCACCCTCTGGGTCTTTATCTGGAAATGTTGATAAGTGAGCCCAGGTCTCATGGAGAGGCCAGTCTGCAGCCCATTGGAGCCTGGCTGCTGTGGGCTGCCCCAGCACCCAGGCTAGTACACTGTCTTGGGACCACCCAGCTGCTGTATTCACCCTGCTCTGTGTTGGGGAGACTCACAGGCTATCTTTCATTTCTTGTGCAGATTGGAGCTCTGGTTATTTGGAAACTGCTGTCTTGTTCTGCCTAAGACAGAGCTTGTAAACTCAAATGACATTGGAGCTGGCAAATGATGTCAGTTTGTAAGGGCCGTCAGGTGGGAGTAATGGGGAGCACTGGGGACTATGGTAAAGGACAGGGTATGTGCCCTATCTAAAGGGGACAGCCCAACTCTACATCAGTTGATGGCGATGCCATGTGAGCCCACTGTGGCCACATACCAAGATGTTCTAAGAAAAGCTGAACCCCCAATGTTGGATATAAAATCTCCAAGTTGTAAATGTTAGCAATGAATTAAAATATCGTAAAACGTGGTGTGAACTATGACCAAACAAACCAACAAACATGATGTGGATAACGGGGGGCTTTCTGGCTAGGCCTGGACCACAGCCCCAAGTGGCTCATCACTGCCAACAAGACTTCTCTGCTCCCTTTGGGCTGGGCAGCCACATCCTCTTCCAGCCATGTTTGTGCATGTTGGTTGCCAGAATTCCCTCCATTGTGGTCAGCCACTCTGCACGCCTTTGAACGCTGCCTAACTCCCTCTCAGCTCGTGCCTGCTCCTTTCATCTGGTGAAATCTTACTTATGCTTTGAGATTCAAATCCATTGTCCTGTGTTCTGGAGAGCCTTCCTGGAGAACCCCAGGCGGACTGGCTCTTCCATTGTCTAGCTGTAGTGTGTTGGGTAAATGACTTAATCTCTCTGTGCTTTAGTTTCCTCATCTGGAAAAGGGGCATGATAGTACCTAGTACTACTATTTTATTAGGTTACTGGGATAATTAAGTGGATTTATAAGATAAATTGACAGACAGAAAGCCAAACTGGTCCCCATCCATCTCTGAATTAGGGCTTGTCACAGAGCAGGACTTCATTAAATGTTTGCTTACTTGAGGAAGTGGAGTGAAATAAACTTATGGTCTACTAGCTTCCAGAGACATCTGACTATAATAATGATACTGTGTGGTTGTGCATTCAACTCTTTTGAATGCCTTACTTCTAGAGAAGCAACCAAGACATCTATGTAACTGGCTAAAATAGAAAGCAGAGACAATCCCGAACGCTGTTGGGGAACTGGATCACTCATACATTGCTAGAGAGCATGAAACCAGCACAGCCACTCTGGAGAACAGTTGGGCAGTTTTCTTTTAAAAGTAAACATGAGCCAGGCACAGTAGCTCATGCCTGTAATCCCAGCACTTTGGGAGGCCAAGGTGGGCAGATCACCTGAGGTCAGGAGTTTGAGACCAGCCTGGCCAACATGATGAAACCTCATCTCTACAAAAATAAAAAAATTAGCTGGGCATGATGGCAGGTGCCTGTAAAGTCAGCTACTTGGGAGGCTGAGGTGGGAGAATCACTTGAACCTGGGAGGCAGAGTTTGCAGTGAGCCAAGATCGTGCCTTTGTACTACAGCCTGGGCGACAGAGACAGAGCAAGATCCATCTCAAAAAAAAAAAAAAAAAGTAAACATGAAATTACCATATGCCTTATCACTCGTACTCTTGGGCTTTTGCTCCTGAGAAACAAAAGCTTATGTTTACACAATCTGTAGATGAATGGAACAGCCTTAAACTGGAAACAATGCCGATGTTCTTCAATAGGTAAATGGTTAAACAAATTGGGGCCATCTATAAAACGGAATACTACCCAGCAACAAAAGGAAAAGCACTATTGATGCATGCAGCAATGTGGATGAATCTCAAAGGAATGATGCTTGGTGCAAAAGCCAATCTTCAAAGGTTATCTGCTATCTGATTCTGTTTATATAACATCTTTTGAAATGACAAAATTCTAGAGATGGGGAACAGATTAGTAATTGCCAAGGCAGGGATGGGAGTGGGTTGGAGGGGGAGCTTGGAGAAGGAGATAGGTGTGGTTATGAACTGTGGTGGTAGATACATTGATACGATTGCATAAAACAAAACTCATCCAAATAAGTACATGTAAAATTGGGGAAATCGGCATAAGATTGGTGGATTGTATCCCTGTCAGGTTTCTGGCTGCAATTTTGTATAGTGGTTTTCAAGATGCTACCACTGGGATAAACTAGGTGAAGTGTACACAGGATCTCTCTGTACTATTTGTTGTAGCTGCCTGTGAATCTACAATGACCTAAAATAAAAAGTTTAATTAGTTGAAAGTGCCTTGCAAGTGTATTCCAAGCAAAAATCAAAACAAACAATAAAAAACAAAAGGCAACCAAAGCCAGCTAGTGTGTCTCCCTCTGAGTCTTGCGGTTGGCTTATTTATGCTGGAGGCCACACCCACTCAGACCCTGAGACTTTTGCCATTTGGGCATTGCCAAGGCAACCCCTTTCCCATTCTGCCTGTTTGCTCTCCAGTCTCTGAGCTGGAAGATACATGAAGAACCATCTGGTTCTGACCCAACCTGAGTACCTGAGGATTTAGCCTGAACCCTGCTCTTCAGCTTCTGTAGAAAGGGCTTTTGGAGGGGCGGGTCACATCGGTGACCCAGGAGATTAACAATGCTTCCTGAAACCAACCAGGGGCTAACCCAGTACTTTTTGAGACAGCAGGCCGCATCACACAGTTGTAGACTCCTTACCTACAACCCAAAACCAGCCTTGCCTGTTGGTTCATAGGCATGCTGCATTTACATCTCCCTACCATTCCTCCTCTGAGCTTGTGTCTCATTGCTTAGGTGTCTTAACATTTTGGGCCAGCTCTTTTTAAAAAAAATTTTTTAATTTTTTTGTAGAGATAGAGGTCTCGCTATGTTCCCCAGGCTGGTCTGGAACGCCTGGCCTCAAGTTATCCTCCCACCCTGGACTCCCAAAATGTTGAGATTGCAGCCATGATCCACTGCACCCAGGCCCAGCTCTTTTTATTCCTTGTACCTGTAACTTCTGAGAGGTGGATAGAACACTTTGCAGGTGGGGGAACAGGCTTAGAGAGGATCAGGTGATTGTCCTAAGACCCTTTCCCTCTGTGTCTGAGAGTCCATAGAAACCGTGCTGAAGACCAGCTGGCTTTAGACTCTGAAATTTTGTTGACCTCACGTTGTTTGAGACTAATGAGAGCAAGAGGTGTAATTTTTTTTTTAAGGTTATCCAAAGAGAGAAACTTTTAAGATTTTCTATGTCCTAGTAGTTCAGCATTTTTCAAACTTTTTGGTCTTAGGGTTTCTCTAGTTCCTTAAATTGAGGATAACAAAGAGCTTTTGTTTATGTGGATTATGTCTGTTAATATTTACCATATTATAAATGAATACTGAGAAATTTTTAAAAATAGCATTGATTCCTTTAAGATAAAACCATAAACTCATGATATATTATAACAATATAATAATCTACAACATATTTTTATTAGACTTATAAGAACATAACATATAATATGTAACATTTTGTTGAAAAATAGCTATTTTTCAAAACAAAAAAATTTAGCGAGGAAGGCGATGTTTAAAAATTTTGCGAAATTCTTTATGTTGAGCTTAGCAGCAGCTGGGTTCTTATATCTACTTCTGCATTTAATGTGCTGCAATGTCACTTTTCATACAGCTTTGGAAACCCCTATATACTCATGAGATAATGAGTGGAAATGTTAGTAATATCTTAGTGTAGTTATGAAAATAGTTTTGACCTATGGACTTCTTGAAAGGGTTTCAGGGATTCCCTAGGGGGTTCCCGGACCACACTTTGAGAACCACTGCGATAGTATGTTATTTATTCTGGTCTCTTTCTAGTCCGGTCCCTCCCGTCTCCATAACAACTTGCATCCCTTAGTGATCAGAACAAACCAGGCTTGAGCAGAAGTGTCAGATATTCATATTTCTGAGGCCTTGAACATTTGTATAGTCTCCAGATTATGGGGATCTGCAGCCCCCATCATGTCCTGACCCTTCCTGTACCCCTTCTGGTTCCAGCACCCACAAACTCAAATCGTTAAAGTAAGGGGATTCTATATAAGAAAACTAAAAGGGCATGCTTCCTGTTGATGGCTGTGGCTAGAGAGGCAGACAACCAACACTGTCCAATAGAGCTTTTTGCAGTGATGGAAATATTCTCTATCTGTACCATCCAATATGAAGCATGTGGTGACCATGCACATGAAATGTGGATAGTGCAACCAAGGAACTAAATTATTTAACTTTATTCTAATTAATTTGAATGTAAATAGCCACAGGTGGCTACTGGCTACTATATTAGACAGTACAGCCAGACCTTGCTGATACTTAGAGGGCTACTGTAAGGGTTTGCATTTTTCTCCCAGCAATGGAAGGAAAACCTCAAAAGCGTTTTGAACACGGGGCGGCTGGGTGATCTCACATAATTGGATCTGAGTTGTGGAGTCTGACACATGTTCTTCTGTGTCTCCCTCCTTGCCACAGGCCCCACCATGAGGCCCCAGCCCCACCAGAGGCCCCGCGCTGCCCTGGCCCCCGGTGCACCGTGCTAGCCCCCAGCCAGGGCGTGGGGAGGGTGGTGGCCATGGCCAGCCACGTGGACCTGCTGACGGAGCTGCAGCTGCTGGAGAAGGTGCCCACGCTGGAGCGGCTGCGCGCCGCCCAGAAGCGCCGGGCCCAGCAGCTGAAGAAGTGGGCACAGTACGAGCAGGATTTGGAGCACCGCAAGCGGAAGCATGAGCGGAAGCGCAGCGCGGGCGGCCGCCGCAGGAAAGTGTCCTTCGAGGCCAGCGTGGCCCTGCTGGAGGCCTCGCTGAGGAATGACGCCGAGGAAGGTAGGCCCCTCTGTGCCTTGGCGGCCATGCAGCCGCCTTGGCCCCTGATCAGAGCTTGGAATCCAGCTTCTGTACAGTAGATGTGTGGGCAAGGTGGGTCTGCAGACCCTTTTCCAAGTTCCAGCAGCCCCACTCCTCTTAGGAAGTGGACATTCCTAGGAAAAGCTTGAAATTTATCTTAGACTTTTTTCTTTTTTCTAAGATGGGTCTCACTCTGTCTCCCCGGCTGGAGTATAGTGGCGCAATCTTGGCTCACTGCAACCTCTGCCACCCAGGCTCAAGTGATCCTTCCACCTCAGCTTCCTGAGTAGCTGGGACCACAGGCACATTGCCACCATACTCAGCTAATTATTTTCTTTTTTTTTTGAGATGGAATTTCTCTCTTGTTGCCTAGACTGGAGTGCAGTGGCCTGATATACCCAGCTAATTTTTTTAAAAGAATTTTTTTTAGAAGTGGGGGTCTCATTTTGTTGCCAAGGCCTGTCTCGAACACCTGAGCTCAAGTGATCTGTCCACAGTGGTCTCCCAAAGTGCTGGAATTACAGGCATGAGCCACAGCACCAGGCCTAGACTTTTTGTTTAAACATCTTCATTTGTTTTTATGTATTTATTTATTTAGACACAGGGTCTCACTATGTTGCCCAGGCTGGTCTCAAACTCCCAGCTTAAAGGGATCCTCATGCCTCAGCCTCCCAAGTAGCTAAGATTATAGGCAGGCCACCTTGCCCAGCGTTTTTTTTTTTTTTTTTTAAATTTTGGAAACAAGGATTCCAGCCTTTGGCTAATGAATGCCACAATAACTTTCTTTCTCTCCCACAAATATTTATAGACACCCTACTTCTTTTGCATTACTTTCCTAGATATAGTGGTGAACAAGTTGGATCTGGTTTCTCCCCACCAAGAGCTTAATACTCATAGGATCTGGCATTTCATAAAGCTGTCCTCTGTGCCAGACCCCATGCCTGGCACCCTCTGAATGCTGTTCCGTGTATTTCGTATTTGTAGCCTTTGCTGTAGTCATAAATGGTGTAGTGGGATGGACTCTGAAGTGAGACTACCTGAATCTAAAACTGGCTTTGTCGGTTCCCTGTGTGAGCTTGACAAGTAGACAAGTCACTTCTTTTTTCTGTACTTTGTTTCCCCCTCTGTAAAATGGGGTAATAAGAAAATCTACTTTAAGGGCTTGCTGTGAACATTACGTTAGAAAATCCCTGTGAAGTCCTTAAACATGGTCCCTTATGCTGAGAAAGTGGTTAGTAACATTTTATTTAGTGTATTTTATTTACATTATCAGAGGATGTCCATAAAGTCTGAAAACATAAATAGAGACAGTGTTGTCTGGGACATTTTCAATCTGTAAAGTGAATGAGTAAATAAATATAAACAAACGTGTGTTTCCAAATTTTTTTTTTTTTGAAATGGAGTCTTGCTCTGTCACCCAGGCTGGAGTGCAGCGATGTGATCTCGGCTCACTGTAACCTCTGCCTCCTGGGCTCAAGCAATTCTCTTGCCTCAGCCGGCCGAGTAGTAGCTGGGATCGCAGGCATATACCACCACATCCAGGTGTTTTTTTTTTTTTTTTTTTTTTTTAAGTAGAGACGGGAAATCGGCATGTTGGCCAGCCAGGTCAGGAACTCATTACCACACGTGATACACCTGCCACAACCACCCAAAGAGCAGGGAATACAGCCAAGACAAACCAGTGCCAGG
>CAUYLG010010721.1:0-46178 GCA_963573385.1 Cacajao melanocephalus | reverse complement strand
CATTGTAACCGGGTTTTTTCTTGAGTGCTGGTGAGGCACAGCTCCCCCGAGAGAATGCTGTGAGTTCTTGGCCTCCAACCTCTTAAAGAATAAGCGGTGGGGCCACTGCAGATGCACCGTATGCTCGTAAAAGTAAATATCAGATCCAAGACGTGTTGCAGCAAGGTGATTTTATTTAGGTAGAGAAAAGAGAAGGAAAGGAGAAGAAGAGAAAGGCTTCCGCGAAGAGTGTAGAAGGGGATTCCAGAGGGGAAATCCCAGAGGGATCTTCCACCATGTGGGAAGGGATTCCAGAGAGCTGGAAATCCGGCCTAGGTGAAGGAGCAGGGGAATTTATCCTGGGAGAAATTCCCACGTTCCCAAGTCCCTCTGGCCAATGAAAGGAGTTCCTTAGAACTTCCGCTGGAGCGACTGACTTTTAATTTCTTCCCGTGCCTGCGAAATTCAAACATAAACTGTTAAATATCCCAGATGGAGACAGATGGGTGGGGGGTGTGGCGCTGGGAAATTTTTGCCCTTAAAACTACGCCCCCTCATGGACCTGGAAAGAGAACACGTTCCCTCAACATGGCCTCAAAATCAACACAGCAAAAAGTGACAGAACTCAAAGAGAAAAAGACAAATCCACAACTACAGCTTAAGATTTTAATACACATCTCTCTTCAATTGATAGAACAAGCAGACAAAACTCAGTAAGGATATAGAAGACATGAAGAACATGGCTAACACACTTGACCTGATGGAAACACATGATATGCTGTACCTAGTAACTGCAGAATACCTACCTTTAAAGGCTTTTCAAGAACATACAGAGCATTTTCAAAAACCGACCATGTGTTAGGAAGTCAAACAAGCCTCAAACAGTTTAAAAGGACTGTAATCATATAAAAATGTCCTCTGCCTGTATTTCAATTATGTTCAAAATTAATTTTGAAAAGGTAATTGGAAAATCTTACGTGGTTAGAAGTAAAGAAATATACTTTTAAATATCCCTTAAGTTAAAAAAAAAAAAGAAATCACAATGTTATTTAGAAAGTATTTTTCATTGAAGGCTAACAAAACACTACATATTAAAATTATAAAATGTAGGTCGCTACTGTGGCGGCCTGGGGCCCGCGGGAGCCCAGGGCGGTGCCGGGTGGGAGAAGGCTGGGGTTTGGCTCGGATTCACTGCAAGATGGGTATCTAGGCCGCCACAATGCCA
The DNA here is from genome assembly GCA_963573385.1 of Cacajao melanocephalus. Taxonomy (NCBI): domain Eukaryota; kingdom Metazoa; phylum Chordata; class Mammalia; order Primates; family Pitheciidae; genus Cacajao; species Cacajao melanocephalus. Next base: position 44,974 of record CAUYLG010010721.1, on the reverse strand, counting down.
GGGCCAAGACCTCGGAAGGGCCCTCAGGCCAGTGGCCAAGGCGTGGCCACTGCCAAGCAGGGAGCTGGCGCTTTTTGTGGAGTTTGGCCCCGAGGACATGCTGCTGGGCATGGATGAGGCTGAAGATAATGAGGACCTGGAGGCTGAGCTGCTGGCCCTCACAGGGGAAGCACAACCCACGGGCAAGAAGCCAGCACCCAAGGGGCAAGCTCCCCTGCCCATGGCCCACATTGAGAAGTTGGCAGTAGACTGTATGCAGGATGTGCAGGAGGAGGAGGAGGAGGAGGAGGAGGAGGAGGAAAAGGAAGGGCTGGAGGAAGCTGCAGAGCTGCTGACGGAGCTACAGGAGGTCTTAGGTGTGGACGAGGACACTGAGCCCCTGGATGGTGATGAGGCAGCTGACCCAGGCAGCTCTGAGGAGAAGGGCCTGGAAGACAATGAACCTCCAGTGCAGACAGCCATCCTGACAGCCTCAGCCGAGCAGCTCAGGCCGGAGCATCTCAGGTGCTACACACTTTGCTGGAGGAATGGATTTGCAACTACCGGGAGGCTGCAGCTAGTGCCAAGGAGGCAGGCGAAGCAGCCAAAGCCAGGCACTGTGACCGTGGCCTGAAGACCTTGGAGTCACAGCTAGCCACTGTGAGGAGAGGCAGAAAGATCAATGAGGATGAGATCCCACCTCCAGTGGTGTTAGGAAAGAGGCCCCCGGTCCCTGAGGAACCAGCCAACAGGAGCCCTGAGGCAGACCCTCCAGCTCCCCCTGTGTTGGAGTCAGACAACTCCTCCCAACCTGAGACCAGCCTCCCTGGCATTTCTGCCCAGCCCAATTCAGACCCAGACCCGCGGGCCCTGCTGTCATCCCGACAGAGAGAGTACAAAGTGGCTGCCCTCAGTGCCAAGCGGGCTGGAGCTCTAGACCGTTCCCGAGAGCTCATGAGGATTGGGAAGAGATTTGGTGCTGTCCTGGAGGCCCTGGAGAAGGGGCAGCCCGTGGACTTGAGTGCCATGCCCCTGGCACCTGAGGATCTGAATTCCTGGCAGGCTTCTCAGGCCCCCCACAGCACCCTTAGTTATTCCCCCAGCCGTGGAGCGAGTGCAGCCAGTGATGGCCCCTGACGTCCCAGCAAACCCAGTGGCTCCTATAGAGTCACAGACAGTGCTGGATGCCCTGCAGCAGAGACTGAACAAGTACCGCGAGGCGGGCATCCAGGCTCGGAGTGGTGGCAATGAGCGCAAGGCACGAATGCACGAGCGCATTGCCAAGCAATGTCAAGATGCTATTCGAGCACACCGAGCAGGACGGAAAGTCAACTTTGCTGAGTTGCCTGTTCCTCCAGGATTTCCCCCCATCCCTGGCCTGGAGCCCACAATGGGTGTTGAGGAGGACACAGTGGCAGCAACATTGGCAGCTGCAGAGAAACTGGCCTCCGCAGAGGATACAGCCCCGGCTGATGAAGATGAGGACGAGGGCAAGCCCCCAGCACAGGCCCCAGTGGCCAGGAAACCTGCACGGCCTGCGGTCCCTTCATCCCAGCCGCTGCCTGAGCCCAGGGCTTCAAGTTCTAAGGAGTCACCGAGTCCATCTGTTCGGGAGCAGCTGGCACTGCTGGAGGCACGGAAACTGCAGTACCAGCGGGCAGCCCTGCAGGCCAAGCGAAGCCAGGACCTGGAGCAGGCCAAAGCCCATCTGCGAGTGGCCAAACGTCTTGAGGCTCAGATCATCCAGGCCCGAGCTGGCAGACCTGTTGATCTATCCAAGGTGACTTTGCCCTTGATGGATGAGGAGGGTGACTTCATCCTCATCCACCACGAGGACCTGCGACTCTCCCAGAAGGCCGAGGAGGTGTATGCCCAGCTGCAAAAAACGCTTCTGGAGCAACAAGAGAAGTGCCTGCTGTTCTCCAAGCAGTTCATGCACCAGGGCAACGTGGCTGAGACCACCCGATTTGAGAAGCTTGCTCAGGACTGCAAGAAACAGCTGGAGATACTACAGCTGGCCCAGGCTCAGGGCCTCGACCCTCCCAGCCACCACTTTGAGTTGAAGACATTCCAGACTGTGAGGATCTTCTCAGAGCTCAACAGCACAGAAATGCATCTGATCATTGTCCGGGGAATGAACCTACCAGCCCCTCTAGGGGTGACTCCCGATGATCTGGATGCTTTTATGCGGTTTGAATTTCACTGCCCTAACTCGGAGCAGGCTCAAAAAAGCAAAACAGCTGTGGTGAAGAACACAGACTCTCCAGAATTTGATCAACTCTTCAAACTAAACATCAACCGAAACCACCGGGGCTTCAAGAGGGTGATCCAGAGCAAAGGCATCAAGTTTGAGATCTTCCACAAGGGGTCCTTCTTCAGAAGCGACAAGCTAGTTGGCACAGCACACCTGAAACTGAAGTGGCTGGAGAAGGAGTGTGAGATCAGAGAAATTGTGGAGGTCCTGGATGGAAGGAAGCCCACCGGGGGAAAGCTGGAGGTGAAGGTGAAGCTGCGGGAGCCTCTGAGTGGCCAGGACATGCAGACGGTCACGGAGAACTGGCTGGTCTTGGATCCCAGGGGCTTGTGAGTTTAGACTGACTTCCTGTGCTTTGCACCCCGGTATTGCCGATGGTGAGCACCAGGAGAGGAGTCAGGCCGCGACTGCGCAGGAGTTGACTTTCCCAGCTTTGCTGGCTTCAGAAGCTTTTGTACATAAGAGAGATGCTGCTACCCAAGCACCAAAGACCTGTTAAGCATGTGCACTACTGACCACGACCCTGGTCTTTCCTGTTATTGGCCCCTCTGGGGCCTCTACAGAAAGAGGCTGGGTTTCCAGGCACCCATCTCCCCGCTGTCTCCCCCTGCCCCCTGTCTGGATGAGGGCACGGACACCTTTATTGCCCTACACCATGGAGTCCTGCAGCCCCTTAATTCCTGCACGGCAATTGTGTGCAGCTTACACCTGCCTCCAGTTGCACCATTTCTAGATGTGCCTTTAAAGGATATAACTGGGATGGGAGAACTTGAGGGTGATTGGGACCCTCCCCTACTGAGGGTGGGGTCAGGGTTCCATGACTCCTGTGGGCCAGTGCTAGCCTGTCCCAGTGAACTGTTACCCCAGCTCTGCCTGTGCCTTTGTCCCTGACAGCTGCTGCACTAGCCTTCCTGCTTCCCTAAGGACTTAGTGGAGGAGGAAAGTTGTTTTTGGTACTACTTGGTGGGAAGTAAGGGGAAGGTTGGATCTTGGGTTTGGTCCACTCAAGAAAAAAGACTGTTAACTGGAAGGAAAATATATCTATAAAATTTTTAAAAAATTATAAAATGTACTTTGCAAAAGAGTACTTATTAGTATAACCTTAAATAAATAAATATTTTTATATATTTAAGAAAATTAGAAAGGCTGAAAATTAATTAGCTAAACGTTTATCTGAAGAAGATAGCAAATCTACAGAAAAAAGAAGTAAATAATAAGGAAAAGAGCATAAATTAATGACACAGAAAATAACCAATAGAGGATCAAAAAAGCCAAATATTGGTTATTTGAAAGGCCGTTAAAATAGACTAATTACGACTGATTGAGCTACGTGTGAGGTACATGCCTGTAATCCCAGTTAGTCAGGAGGCTGGGGTGAGAGGATCATTTAAGGCCAGGACCAGCCTAAGCAACATAGTGAGACCCCATCTCTAAGAAAATAAAGTAAAAAATTAATGAGACATGGTGGCATGTGCCAGTAGTCCCAGGAAGGCTGAGATGGGAGGACTGCTTGAGCCCAAGAGTTTGAGGCTGGAGTAAGCTATGATTATGCCACTGCACTCCAACCTGGGTGACAGAGTGAGAATCTACTTCCAAAAAAAAAAAAAAAAGACTGACAAAGGAGACAAGATTGAAATCCATGAATAAAGAGGAATCACTATAGGTCCTGCAGACATCAAATGGTATTAGAATATTATGAACAACTCTTTGTTGACTATTTTAAAATTAGATAAAACGTACCAATGTCTTTTATAAAAAGTATAATTTAGCAAAGCTAACTCAAATAGAGATAGAAAATTTGAATATTCCTCTAACTATTAAAACAATCAGTGATTGAAGAAATCTTCCTCTAGAGAAAATCCCACAACAAGACAGCTTCGTCAATGATTTCTACCAAATAGTCAATGAAGACATTATGTCAATCTTACACAGCTTTCTCTAGATAATAGAGAAGAGAGAACTCTTCCAGATTCATTTTGTGTAAGCATAACCTTGATTCCCAAAACTGGAAAAGGTGTAACAAAGGAAAATTACAGACCAATCTTGTTAACAGTATAGATGCAAAAGTTCTAAATAAAACACCATAAGCAAAAATGAATTTATCAAAGAACAAAAGCAAAACAGATTTATCCCAAGAATGCAAAGTTAGTTTAACTTTATGAAAATATGTCATTATAATTTATTACATTGTTTTAGTAAAGAGAAAAAGATGTATCTTTTCAACAGATGCAGAAAAATGTGTTGATAAAATGTTTATTGATGATTAAAAATACTATCAAGTCAGAAAAGAAATTCCTTTTCTGATAATAGGGTATCTTGAAACGACCAGAAGTTTTGTACTTATTTTAACAAAATGTTAACAGCCTTTTTTTTTTTTTTTTTTTTGAGGCAAGGTCTTACTCTGTTGCCCAGGCTGGAGTGCAGTGCAGTGGCGCGATCACAGCTCACTGCATCCTTGACCTCCCAGGCTAAAGTGATCCTCTCACCTCAGCCCCCACCTGAGTAGTTGGGACCACAGGCATGCTCCACCATGCCTAGCTGATTTTTGTATTTTTTACAGAGACAGGGTTTTGCTATGTTCCCCAGGCTGGTCTCAAACTCCTGAGCTCAAGCCATCTGCCCTCTTGGGATTATAAGGCGTGAGCCACTTTGCCCAGCCCACCTTTCTTTGAGATAATATGCAAGACCAAGCTACTTACCACCCCCATTAGATAACACACAATAATATTATGTGTTTACACATTGGCAAACATGGCAAAGCTTTTCTAAACAACATGAAATGAATCTAAATAAACAGTGAAATATGTTTATGGATGAAAGACTTGACATGCTAACAGCTGTCTATTTTCCCCAATGTCATTTATAAAAGGAGTGCAATCCTAATTAAAAGCACAACAAAATTCTTTATGGAATTCAACAAGCTGACTCTTAAGTTTGTGTGAAAGAAAAAATGTACAAAGATAGCCAAGAAAAATCTGAAAAAGATCAGAACAGCATAGTACTATAGCAAGGATAATCAAATATATTAATGGAAAAGGTGAGTCTTTGCAGGTTGGGTTTTCCAGAAGCAGCCACTGAGTTGGAGATTGGGATGCAAGGAAGGAGTGCGAAGCAGGAATGAGCAGGGGAAGAAGGCAAAGGGCAACGAAGCCTGACCAAGAGCTCTGGCAGTGGGGAGCACTGAGCACATGCCTCTCCGGCTTGTCCCACACCAGACTGAAATGGCCAAGGCTTTATCCCCTCGCCTCACTCGGTCACTGACTGTAGTTGCTCAGAAGGGGAGTACTGGGGCAAAGAAGTTCACAGCTGCAGGCTGTTTGCTCAGTCAGCTCCTTGCAGCAGGGCAGCAAATCCCTTCTTGAGAAGGAATCTGAGAGGCCCATCACTGTCTACCACAAAGTCCAAAATCAATCCATGTATTATGTTTCTTAAGCTACACCTAAAATTCACAAGATATAAAGAAAAAACTACTGTATATGACCTCATAAAAATGGAAAGGTAGTTGGAAAGGAGAAATTGTGTTTAGCAAAGGATTAATATCCAGAATATTTAATAGAGTACCTACAAATAAAAAACAAAAATAACTCAAAAATAATAGACAAAAAACATAGACAATTCAAAAAAGAAAGTGAACAACACACTTCAGAAAAGATATTTGGCCTTGCCAACAGAAAAAAGCAAAATGAGTCTGTTAAAACTTTTCATCCATTAGATGAAACTTTTTGAAAGATTGGTAATACAGTGTTTTGGTGAAAATTCAGAATAACAGCAGTCTTCTGAAGTATTGGTAGGAGTGTAAACTGGTGAAGTTTATTAGAAGGCAAAAGCACCCAACAAATTCTACAAGCCCATAAGTTTGCTGCAGTTTTACCCTCAGTAATCTACACCACTCACATGTGCACTCAAAGATGTAGCTTCAGTTCTTTGCACCTTAGTTTATAAGAGTGAAAAACTAGAAAAAAATCAAATGTCCGTAAGTAAATGCCCTAAATTATGATTCATCTAAACTATAGAATACTATATAGCCATTTAAAAGAAAGAGGTGGAAACTAACATGTAATGATATAGAAAGATCTTCAAGATTAAATGTTAGTGAAAAAATAAGTTACAAAACAATATTTACAGTGTGATATTTTTAATGTTTATATGTATATATAAAAACATAAACATTACATATATAACATATATAAACATGTTATATATATAAAGAACAAGTATATATGTTTATATACGTTATAATATATATAAACATATATGTTTATATACGTTATATTGTAATATATATAAACAATGTTGGCCAGGTGCAGTGGCTCATGCTTGTAATCCCAGCACTATGGGAGGCCGAGGTGGGCTGATCACTTGAGGTCGGGAGTTGGAGACCAGCTGGCTAACATGGCAAAACCCTGTCTCTACTAATAATACAAAAAAATTAATCAGGTGTGGTGGTGCACACCCATAATCCCAGCTACTCGGGAGGCTGAAGCGTGAAAATTGTTTGAACCCAGGAGATGGAGGTTGCGGTTATCCAAGATCGTGCCACTACACTCCACCCTGGGCAACAGAGTGAAACTGTGTTTAAAAAAAAAAACTATATATAATATATATATATATATATATATATATATATATATGTATATACCCACACACACACACATATATATATACACATATTTGTGTGTGTGTGTGTGTATTTGTGTATTTCTAGAATGTGTATGCAAATTCCTAGAGAGAGAATAAGAGTGATATGCATCACGCTGTGGATAAGGCTTACCTCTAGGGAATGGAAGAGTAGGGGCTGAAGGAATGTTTGGGTGTTACTCTGTGATTCTGCATTGTTTGAAACTTTGGTTTTTTTTGTTCGTTTGTTTGCTTTTTTCAGACACAGTCTCACTCTGCACTCAGGCTGGAGTGCAGTGGCACAGTCTCTGCTCACTACAACCTCCACCTCCCAGGTTCAAGTGACTCTCATGCCTCGGCCTCCCGAGTAGCTGGGATTACAAGCATGAGTCACCATGCCCAGCTAATTTTTTTGTATTTTTAGTAGAGACAGGGTTTTGCCATGTTGGCCAGTTTGGTCTCAAACTCCTGACCTCAAATGATCTGCCTGCCTCAGCCTCCCAGACTGTTGGGATTACAGGCGTGAGCCGCCATGTCCAGCCTGTTGAAATCTTTCAAAAGGACTTTGTACTTACATATTCATGTAATAAAAGTAACTATAAAAAGAAAATCAATTTTATGAAATTAATATAACAAAAATAATTTTCATATTAGGCCAGGTGTGGTGGCTCATGCCTGTAATCTTAGCACTTTGGGAAGTTGAAGTGGGTGGATTTCTTGAGGCCAGGAGTTCAAAACCAGCAACATGGCAAAAACCCATCTCTACAAAAAAATACAAAAATTAGCCAAGCATGGTGCCACATGCCTGTAGTCCCAGCTACACAGGAGGCTGAGGTAGGAGGCTCTCTTGAGCCCAGGAGGTCGAGGTTGCAGTGAGCCATGATCTCACTACTGCAGTCTAGCCTGGATGACAGAGTGAGACCCTGTCTCAAGAAAACAAAACAAAACAAACAAACAAACAAAATATATATATATATTAATTAAAAACAATAAACATAAAAGCTTGGTGTGGTGGCTCATGCCTGTAATCCCAGCTCTTTGGGAGGACAAACTGGGAGGATTGCTTGAGCCCAGGAGTTGGAGGCTTCAGTGAGCTATGATTGTGCCACTGCACTCCAGCCTCAGCAACAGAGGGAGATTTGGTCTCTAAAAACAAACATATAAAGAGACAAAAACAATATATAGAATGCTGCAAAGTGTGAACATAATACCCTCTGTCATTCACCCCTAGATCATGCATGTATTCATTTAACTAATATTTTTTGACCACCTATTTATATAGCAGGCATTCTGTTAAGAGCAAAATACAAATAAAACTAGGAAAAAACTTGAAGGAAAAATGCCAAAGTGTTAATGTTTTATCTTTGGGTGAAGAGAAAAACTATGGATAGGGTTTAAGAATTTATAATTTTCTATATTTTCTATAATGAAGATTATTGCTTCAAAAGGAAAAAGTTTTTTATTGTGGCAAAATATACATAACATAAAATTCCCTGTTGTAACCATTTTTAAGTGAACAATCCAGTGGCATGAAGTACATTCATAATGTTGTGTGCCCATTACCACTGTCTACATCTAGAACTTTTTTGTCATCCCCAACTGAAACCCTGTACCCATTAAGCAATAACTCCCTATTCCTCCCTCTCCCAGCCTCTGGTAACCTGTATTTTGTTTTCTGTCTCCAAATTTGCCTATCCTAGGTAGCTCCTAGCAACAGAATCACACAATATATTTCCTTTGGAGTCTGGCATATTTCACTTAGCATAATGTTTTCAAGGTTCATCTGTTTCATAGCATGTATCAGAATTTCATTCCCTTTTATGGCCGAATACCATTTCGTTGTATGAATGTACAGGTTGAACATCCCTAAACCAAAAATCCAAAATTCAAAATGCTCCAAAATCTGAAATGTTTTGAGTGCCAGCATGAGGCCACAAGTGGAAAATTCCATACCTGACACCTTTGCTTTCTGATAGATAGTTTAGTATCCTCAAACTTTGTTTCATGCACAAAATTACTAAAATATGATATAAAGTGACCTTCAGGCTATGTGTATAAGTTGTATATGAAACACAAATAAACTTCATGTTTAGACTTAGGTCCTGTCCCCATGATTTGTCATTCTGTACATGCAAATATTCCAAAATTGGAAACAATCCAAAATCCAAAACACTTCTGATCCCCAACATTTTAGATAAGGGATACTAAACTTGTACCATATTTTGTTTATTCATTCGTTTGTTGATGGATGCTTGGGTTGTTTCTACCTTTTGGCTGTTGTGAGTAGGGTACAAGGATGTGTTTGAGTTCCTGCCTCTTCAGTTCTTTGGGGTATATACCTAAGAGTGGAATTGCTAGATCATATGGTAATTCTATGCATAACTTTTTTTTGGAGATGGAGTCTTACTTTGTCACCTAGGTTAGAGTACAGTGGCACCATCTTGGATCACTGCAACCTCTGCCTCCCAGGTTCAAGCAGTTCTCCTGCCTCAGCCTCCCCAGTAGCTGGGATTACAGGCACACAGTACCACGCCTGGCTAGTTTTTGTATTTTTAGTAGAGACGAGGTTTCACCATGTTGGCCAGGCTGGTCTCAAACTCCTGACCTCATGTGATCCACCCAGCTTGGCCTCCCAAAGTGTTTTCTCCCTATTCTGTGGGTTATCTTTCATACTCTCTTCATAGTATCCTTTGATGCACAGAAGCTTTTAATTTTGATGTATTGTTTTTACTTTTGTTTGTATTTTTGTGTCATAAGCAAGAAATCACTGCTAAGTCTAATGTCATGAAGCTTTTCCCATGTTTTCTTCTAAGAATTTTTGTGGCAGTAGCCCTTAAATTAAGTCTTTGATCCATTTTGAGTCAATTTTTCATATGGTATGAAATAAGAGTCTGACGTCATTGTTATGTATGTGTATATTCAGTTTTCCCCATCTAATGGTCTTGGCAACCTTGTCAAAAATCAATTGGCCGTTTATGGGAGGGTTAATTTCCAGCTTTCCATTCTGCTCCATTGGCATATGTGCCTGTCTTTATGCCAGTACTACACTGTGTTGAATACTGTAGCTTCGTAGTAAGTTTTGAAATCAGGAAGTGTGAGTCCTCCAACCTTGTTCTTTTTAAAGATCATTTAGGCTATTTGGGAAAAACATTAATTTTAAAAAATTACCACTTGTAACATCTATGTAAAATTTCTACCTTCTGAAAATATTAATTCTTCTCATAATTTTCTGGGACTCAGTATTTTCTGCTGTTCACTAACGTGTGTATTTATGCTCTTAATTATAGAAAGAGTATTCAAATGAAAATGCAGTTGTGAAGAGAATGCAGTCTCTTCAACTTGATTGCGTGGCATTACCTCCTAGCAGGTCAAATTCAGGTAAATTACACTATGGTCAAAATCTATTTATTTATTTATTTGTTTGCTTATTCCTTCACTCCACTCTCTAAAATATTATTCAAGACCATAAGGGAAACAGAAGAAACTATAAAAGTGAACACCTACCTTAAAGGAATTTATAACAATATTTGAGAGTCTTAAGTTACATGTATTTGAAATATGAAGTAACAGTGTGCTCACCAGAATTATAGAGGGTTCTGAACAAAAGAGGCTTAATATATCTGATGGGGAGAAGTGACGGTTCGGGGAGAAGGAAGGGGACATACATGAGAGCAAAGTCCCTAGGGAGGTTGGAGTGACTTAGAGCCAGAGCACAAGCAGAGAGGCTGGCCTCAGGTCAAGTAGGGATACTTTTTTCACTGTAACAAAAGGGATGGCAGAGTGTAGGTACTGAAGCTGCTAGTTATCTGATCTGTGGCTAATTACTTAACCTCTTCTAAACTTCATCCATCAAATCATAATTGCTCCTCCTCTCATAGGGCTCTTCAAGAATGAAAATTCATGGGAAGTTCTTAGAACAGAGCTGCTGCAGATCTTTTTTTTTGTTTTTTGATTTGGAGTCTCACTGTGTCACCCAGCCTGGAGTACAGTGGTGTGATCTTGGCTCACTGCAACCTCTGCCCTTCAGGTTCAAGTGATTCTCCTGCCTCAGCCTCCCAAGCATCTGGGATTACAGATATGCACCACCATGCCCGGCTAATTTTTGTGTTTTCAGTAGAGACGGGGTTTGACCATGTTGGCCAGGCTGGTCTCGGAAGTCCCGACCTCAGGTGATCCACCCACCTCGGCCTCCCAGAGTGCTGGGATTACAGGCGTGAGCCACTGCACCCGGCCACAGATCTTATTTTCCACCTGAATTGCTCTAAGGAGACAACTACCTGCTCTGTTCTAAGCGAAGTCCCTTTTTTCCTTGGTCATCCCTGCAACAGCCGCTTTTCTTTTGCTTGGTATAATTTTCCTAGTTCTCTCTCGCTGCCAGCGAGGAGCTCCTATTATTATTTGTAAAGCTTGTGGGCAAAGGACCATCTCCTAAATGCTTTGGACTGGTCTCTTACCTGTTTTCTCTGTGTTACTCTGATGTACAGATTCACGATTGCACTCAGATTTTATTTTACTTTTTAATATTTCATGAAACTCATTCTAATGTTGATTATTTCTTCTCAGCCACAGAGCAGCCTGGTTCACTGCACAGTTCCCAGGGATTTGGGATCGGTCCTGTGGAGGAGTCCTGGTTTGCCCCCTCCCTGGAGCACCAGCAAGAAGAGAATGTGCCCAGCCTCCAGAATAAACTCCAGGAGGAAACCAACTACCATCTTTATGGCAGCCGCATGGACAGGCAGACGAAACAGCAGCCCAGACAGAATGTGGCTTACAACAGAGAGGAGGAAAGGAGACGAAGGGTCTCCCATGACCCTTTTGCACATCAAAGACCTCGTGAAAATTTTCAGAATACAGAGGGAAAAGGCATTGCTTATTCTGGTGCAACCAGTCATGGTAATGCAGTGCAGCAGCCCTCAGGGCTCACTAGCCAACTTCAAGTACCATATCAGAACAATGGATTATATAGCTCACATGGCTTTGGAACAAGACCACTGGATCGAGGAACAGCAGGTCCCAGAGTTTGGTATGGGCCAATGCCAAGTCTTATGCCTAGTCGGTATAAAAGCCCAGTGCCTGAGACCAACTTTCTAGGAAACACGCCCACCATGCCCTTCAGCTCCTTGCCACCACCAGGTAAATGGGTCTTGGATAGTCACAGTCTTGTCTTTTTTTTCTTTTTCTGAAAATAAAGCAATAAGCAGCTCTGTTGTAGATTGTGGGTTACGATGGGGACAGAGGGCATCCTCAGCTGCCAGACGCAACTTGCCATTGTGCAATGGTCTCCGCCAGACCACTTGGTCTGGGAATATTTCATATGGGGCTAGGATTCATCACAGATGCCCACAAGCATTGGGCCACAGGTCCTTGGGACTGGTAGGCATCTTTGGCTCTAACCTGGATGGCATAGTAGTCCTGTTTCACCCAATCTCTGATATCTCAGATATCGGGAAGATAACTGCTTATTTGCCTTTACCTTGCTTGCTGGTAAGAAGGTAAGAAATAAGTCTTGGATATTTTTATTTCTTAACTTATATAGGCCAAAGACTATCATTAGTGATGAAAAATTTTCTTTTAACTCCCATTTCTCTATCAGGTGAAATAAAAGGTAGGTGATAGTAGTTACTGGCGGTCTAGAATGGAAGTGATTTAATGTAATATCCAGCATTTTTATCAAATAATACTCACCAACATCACCGTAACTACCTGAACAGCGTCTACCAATAATACCCATATGTGTTCTAGAGATCTTGAAATCAACTCAGGTAGAGGAAGCTTTGAGAACCACAGAACTTAGTTACATTTTCTTTCAAAAGGCCAAATTCTCCAAAACATCCTATGCAAACATCCTTGGTTTTTCCCAAAGGTTTTATTATAAGATCTGTAGAATGCAAAATATTGGATTAGACATTAAGCAGCATCTAAGTAATGTATAATCATATGAGTGAGATATGCTTTTGTTTCCTTCATGTCTGGGGATAAAGTTTTTCATTAGTATTGCCATATCATTTTATTCATTCCTGATTAAGTCAATGAAAATGTTGGCCGGGGCCGTGGTTGGCCGGGCACGGTGGCTCATGCCTATAATCCCAGCACTTTGGGAGGCCAAGGTCGGTGGATCACTTAAGGCCAGGAGTTCGGGACCAGCCTGGCCAACATGGTGAAACCCCATCTCTACTAAGCAATACAAAAATTAGCTGGGCCTGGTGGCGCACGCCTTTAGCCCCAGCTACTCAAGAGGCTGAGGCAGGAGAATCACTTGAACCTTGGAGACAGAGGTTGCAGTGAGCCAAGATCATGCCACTGTACTCCAGCCTGAGCAATGGAGTGAGATTGTGTCTCAGGAAAAAAAAAAAAAAAAAATCCAAAGCAATTCCCACTTTGTGCCATGCAGTTCTCCAGGCACTGGCACTATAACAGTCAACAGCCAGCCTGGGTCCCTTCCCTCATACAGTTTAAATCCTAGTGGACGAAAGGCAAACCCTAAACCAATATTTGATATGTCATTTTTTATCTTGTTTCTAAATGAGCAACCCAAGTACACTAGTTTAGTGCCAGAAATACCTTTCTGTTTTCACTCTCGCTCTGGCTCCTGGTTCTGCCCGTGACAGATGTACAGGGATCCAGCTCCTTCAGGATTCTGAGATGCTTTCAGTAGGGAAGGGGCACTTGGATCTCCAATAAAGAATAGAATTTTCTGTGTTTCTGCTCCCAAAGATGATCCTGCCAGGTACTGAGCTAGTGAATGAACACACTGAGTTTCTCCCTGCAAATTTAAATCATTCTTCTGCTTGCTTTTGTTATCATCAAAAAGTTCTAACTCTGGGCCAGGCACAGTGGCTCACACCTGTAATCCCAGAACTTTGGGAAGCCGAGGCAGGCAGATCACCTGAGGTCAGGAGTTCAAGACCAGCCTGGCCAACATGGTGAAACCCCATCTCTACCAAAAATATGAAAATTAGCCGGGTGTGGTGGCACATACCTGTCTCAGCTACTCAGGAGGCTGAGGCAGGAGAATCACTTGAACCCAGCAGGTGGAGGTTGCAGTGAGCTGAGATCGCACTACTGCACTCCAGCCTGGGTGACAAGAGTCAAACTCCGTCTCAAAAAAAAAAAGTCCTAACTCTGTACCAAATGTGGGTTTTCTAATTTGCCTTCCCATAGAAGGAAGCTGTGTGTATACAGTAAATACAAAAGGAAAATAAATGTCTTCCTTTCAGTGAAACAGCTCCTAGATCCACTCCTTTTTATTCACTGTGCTGCTTAGAGTGAGGTTAGAAAAGGAAAACTCACGGGGCTAAGAGTCAGGAGACCCAACTCCAGTCCTGCTTGTGCCAGTCACTATCTGGGTGACTGGGAAAGTCGTTTGCCTCTCCAGAGTTCATTCTTCTCAATTATAAATGAAAATGTTACAACTGAAAATTTATATATTGTAAGCACTAGTATGTTTCTAATATTGCATTATTTTCTCCATTTCATAACTTTCATGGTTTTTCCAGTGGCCAGATTTGGGCAGAAAGCACTGATTCAAGAATACAAGTTTCCAAGTAGAGGGGTGCAGGATAAACCTCCATGCATGTCAATGGTGAGCGCAGACTGTGAGGGACAAACACGGTGTCAGTATAAGCTGGAGGTGGTAGGCTAGGAGGATTAAACAGGGTAAGGCAGCTTGGCACCATGCCTGACAATGCACAGAATAAATGCTCGGTAAATGGTAGCTGCTGTTATTAGCACCGTCATTATCATTGTTAACAAAGAACGCTTAGCCTTGAGTACTGGAAGGCACCTCAGAGACGGTCACAGGGGTTCCTTGCTAGGATTCTAAGGACCTCAGTTTCAGCAGCTTCACAAACACCCAGAATTGCACACAGATGCCATGTGTGTGCACATGGTACATTTCTTACACCTTTCAGTAGAGAGGGTCCCTAGTTTCCTTGGCTTCCTCAGAGAAAATGCAACAGATGAGCATGGCTTCTGGTCCAGAGGGCAGCCTACCTTAGGGCCAGGTGTGCCGACAGAGGTACCTAGAGCTGAATTTCATTTCCCTCCCTCCTCAGAACTGTCTTCTCAACCACCTTCTCTCTCCTACAAAGATATGCTAAGTGTTCATTAGAGACAGTACCAACACTTGACAAATTCGGCTCAGCATGAATATCATTGAGCCCATGCCCCATACCAAGTCCCAGGCTAGCGAGCATAAGGAATACAAAAATGAGTGGATATGGTTGCTACCTCTCGGGACTCACATGCTAGTGGAGAAGTCAAACAGACCCAGCTCGGATACAGAGTGGCCCAGGGCAGTGTCCTCAGTCTAGGATTACAGTGCAGGCTCATGGAAGGAGGTGGAATCTGTGCTGGGCCTATGTCAGAAACTCACAAGTAGGGAGAAACACGTGGGGAAGTCAACAGTCCAGGCAGAGGCAGGAGCATCATGTCAGCAGATGAGTGGGAAATCTGGTGGGACTGGAATCTGGCGTGGAGGGAGACAGGAGACAGTGAAAGGAAGATCAGAGAGAAAGGGTAGAGCAGAGCTATGGCTAGCTCTGAAGACGGAACCTGAGGGGTGTGAGTTATCAGGTAAAGGAGGAGGGCCCTTCACAGATGTTGTTGAGAGTCGTGGGATCCTGTTGGGAAGTGTGGCTGAGCTTTGCTGTGTTGTCATCCACCTCTGTTTTCTGACTTGGTGTTAGCCACATTTTTTTAATGGTAAAATTCAAAAACATAAAATTGACCATTTTAACCATTTTTACAGTGGCATTACTTACATTCACATTGTTATGCAACCATCACCACCATCCATCTACATAACTGTTTTAATCTTGCAAAACTAAAACTCTATCCATTAAACACCGGCTCCCCAGTTTCCTTCCCAGCCTCTGAAAGCCACCATCCTACTTGCTGTTTCTGTGACTCTGACTATTCTAGGTACCTCATATGGTGGAATCAGGCATTTGTAGCATGTGATGTGATTCCCTTCCTTTTCAAGGCTGACTGTTCTATTGTGTAGCTAGACCACAGTTGGGTTATCCACTTACCTGCTTATAGATGCTTGGCTTACTGCCACCTGTTGGCTATTGTGAATAATGCTGCTATGAACACATCGACAGAAATATTTCTTCAAGACCCTGTTTTAGTTCTTTTGGGTATATACCCAGAAATGGAATTACTGGATCATATGGTAATTCTATCTTTAATTTTTTTGAAGAACCACAATACTCTTTTTCTTCTTCTTCTTCTTCAGATGGTATCTTGCTCTGTCTCCCAGGCTGGAGTGCGGTGGCACGATCTCAGCTCATTGCAACCTCCGCCTCCCGGGTTCAAGTGATTCTCCTGCCTCAGCCTCCCGAGTAGCTGGGATTACAGGCGCCTGCCACCACGCCCAGCTAATTTTTATATTTTTAGTAGAGACAGGGTTTCACCATGTTGGCCATGCTGGTCTCAAACTCCTGACCTCAAGTGATCTACCTGCCTTGGTCTCCCAAAGTTCTGCCATTACAGGCGCCAGCCAACACACCTGGCCAATGATACTCTTTATAGCAGGGGCTGCACCATTTCACATCCCCACCAGCAGTGTGCGAGGGCTCCATTTTTCCACGTCTTTGTCTATATGTGTTAATTCTTTTTTTTTTTTAATTGTAGGCATCCTAATGGGTACGAGGTGGTTTAGCCACATTTTAAAGAAGAAAAGTTTAAAGGATGGCATAGGATAATTAACCCAATGTTTGGAGTAAAGCCATGCTTTTTTGCAGTGCTTTATTTTTTCTCTTGCTTTTGATCTAGAAGTACTTACCTGTGTGTTTCTCTCTATTCAGATGAATCTATAAAATGTACCATATTCAACAGCAGTGGCGTTCAGATTGGAGCCTACAATTATATGGAGGTTGGTGGGATGAGTTCATCACTATCAGACAGCACAAATATGAACTTTAAAGAAGAGCCAGCTTCTAAGTACCAAGATATCTTTGGTAAGATACCCTTGAAGGACCCAATGTCTAGCAACCTTGAACTTTCTTACTTGTGAGAAAGATATAGTGGAATCTTAAAATTTCTCTGATAATTCTTCCTGAAAGTTTTCCCATGTTACTTCTGCAGAATATCTTTGTGATTTCCATATAATTTCTTTGTGATTTATTTTTAATATGGAGATAATAATATGTAAGTCATGGCTTTGTTGTGAAAATTAAATGAGTTGATATGTATAAAAAGCTTAGGACGCTCCCTGACACATAGTAAGTTCTATAAAAAGTGTTAAACTTTCATCATTATCATCAGTATTACTGTTCAGACCTGGAAGAAATAGCTGTGTCAGGCCCTTATCAAAGGAGATCCTGTAAAAGAGAGAAGACTGTGCCCTCCACAGCACTTCTGCAATAAAATCAAGAGGGCTGTCTCTTATAGGGTTCTACTGTGCAGGCCCCTAATGCTAATCTCAAAGTATAGTCTGGAAAAGCAGTCATGAGGCCAAAGCAACTTGATTAAGAACCCAGCTTGCTAATTAACCACAGGATTGGCTTTTTTTTTTTTTCTGTAAAGGAACCAGTAGTAAATGTTAGGCATTGCTGGCTTTGAGGTCTCTTGGAACTACTCAACTCTGTTATTGTAGTACAAAAGCAACCATAGACAATATGTACATGAATGAACATTGCTGTGTTCCAATAAAACTTTATTAACAAACGCTGGCAAGCAGCCAGATTTGGCCCACAGGCTGTAGTTGGCCAACCCCTGGTCTAACCCATTTGAAGAACAGCTTTTAAAATACCTAGAACAGAGGTTCTTAACTTTTGAATAGTTAAGGGCATCCTTGGGATTGTAATGAAACCTAGGCTCTGTCCCATAAATAAATACTGACAAAATTTTGCAAATATTTTGGGAAGTTTCTGGACTGCTGACAATCTAGTGGTGGCAACACAGGCCACATTATGGAAGGCTGAGGAAAGAAGGGAGGTTAAAAGGAAGAAAGAGACGTTTTCTCCCTTACATTCTGTTTAATGAGGTAGAGTGGGGATTAGGGAATATGTTTGTTGTGGTTGTTTCACATTTTTATTTGTTTCCCTTTATTATTTTTATGAAAGGCTAAGAGAAGAACTAGTAGAAGGAGAGAGGTTATGGCTATCGGAGAAGAGGCAATGGCAGTCGGGGGGTGGGGGGCAGGGAGAAAGGTCCAAAATCAGACCTTTCATCGCTTGAAAGACAAGGAAGGCATGGGTTCACTGAATGGGTTCACACCTGCTGGACAGTTTCCTTGATTAAGTAAGAGGAAAGTGAACTGTTGGGCCAGGGTGATGGTCAGGAGTTGAGTGGCTTTAACTCTGGCCAAATGTAAGTGGAAAATGTCCAAAAGGAACAAAAATGGTGGTTTTTTTCTTTTACATCCAGGAAGGTCTAATATAAACAGGGTCACTGGCTAAGACTGAATAGAACACCCAGCCTTGTAGCCACATAGGGGTTTTGTTCACAGAGCCATCAGCTGTGGCTCAGAGATGTGTCTGCTAGGAGGAAGGAATACCTTATTCTTTTTTATTTTTTTTGCTTTTGAGACAGCATCCTGCTCTGTGGCCCAGGCTGGAGTACAGTGGCACAAGCATGGCTCACTGCAGCCTTGAACCCCCTGGGCTCAAGTGGTTCTCCTGTCTCAGCCTCCTAACTGAGACTACAGGCATGTGCCACCATGCCAATTTTTTTTTTTTTTTTTTTTTGTAGAGACAGGGTCTTGCTATGTTGCCAAAGCCGGTCTAGAACTCCTAGGTTCAAGTGATCCTCCTGCCTTGGCCTCCTAAAGTGTTGGGATTATAGGCGTGACCCACTATGCCAGGCCAGGAATGCCCTATTCTAAGTCACACAAAGACTCCATGTGGGCTAGCAGGGATGTAAAATCTCCACCAAGGTGTCAACAGCTATGTAATTAACAAGTTGTCTTTTTCACTGTCTCCTGCTACTCTTCCCTTCACTTGGGTTTTTTTTTTTTTTTTTTTTTTTTTTTTAGCAATTCAGGAAGCTGGAATGTTTGAATGGGTTTTAGCTTGATACCTTCTTCTCTTTCCCATTTGGCAGATAATACCACTAGTCTGACTGATAAACACCTGGACCCAATCAGGGAAAATCTGGGAAAGCAATGGAAAAACTGTGCCCGTAAACTGGGCTTCACACAGTCTCAAATTGATGAAATTGACCATGACTATGAGCGAGATGGACTAAAAGAAAAGGTTTACCAGATGCTTCAAAAGTGGCTGATGAGGGAAGGCATTAAGGGGGCCACAGTGGGGAAGCTGGCCCAGGCACTCCACCAGTGTTCCAGGATCGACCTTCTGAACCACTTGGTCTACGTCAGCCAGAACTAACCCTGGACAGGCTATGGCAGCTGAAGCGACTCCTCTCTTAGTGAATTGCTGGAGACCCCAAGAATGTGGGGCGTGACCAACTCAGTATACCTCTGGAGGCTATATGAGTAAACAGCAAACTATCCTCATGAAACCAGGATGTCAGCTGCCAGATGGAAAGTTGAGGGCAGTCGCCCCCAGGTCCTGTGCTCCTTGAGGCTATCTGTGCTCCTTGAGGTTATCGGAAGCAGTACCTGTAATAAATCAAGTTCACCCCCTCCTCCCTATTCACTTTACTTAAATACGAAGGGCTGTAAAAGCTCAGGGCTTTTGTTCACTAGAAGCAAAGAGCCCCCTGACCCCTTCTTTCAAATAGAACGTTTTGTCTTTGTTTTCAATTCCTAAGTTGGCTGCCTCAGAGCATTCAGAATTGTCCTCACTGATAGGGGTTCTGTGTCCACAGAAATATTGTTTCCTATATTTCATAGCTGGAGAATGGGGAAAGAAATCTGCAGCAAAAGGGTCTCACTCTGTTGCCCAGACTGGTCCCAAACTCCTGGACTCAAGTGATCCTCCCACCTTGGCCTCCCAAAGTGCCATGAGCCATTGTGCCCAGCCAACAATCCGCTGTGAGGAAAGTGAAGCAGGAAGACCTCTTAATGGCATAGCACCAATCAAAACATGACTCCTAATTGGGTTTGGAAAGGAAGGGAAGAAATGTCTGAGGAAGATGCTTTTCTTTCAGCTTACGCTGTTCTAGAGTTTTGTTGAGACAAGAAGAAAAACTCAGAGAACATAAAATCAGCTTTTAAAATTTTGTGCTGTGGTATTCACAAAGGTTCCTGTTATAACTAAAGTACAGTAAAACTCTAAGCCCTGCTCAAAGAGATTTGTTTGTATCACAACTGCAGCTCATTGCCAAATTACAGGGTCTGATACAGTATCAAATACTGTATCAGTCACTATAGGCTCTAAGAATCACATGAAGTCTTCATTAAATTATCGATTATTTTTTTAAATTAATTGAATTTATAGTCAGTTAATTTTTAAATTAACAGATTTAAAGAGGTACTAAGGAGGGGGAAAAATTG
Organism: Cacajao melanocephalus; assembly: GCA_963573385.1. NCBI lineage: Eukaryota > Metazoa > Chordata > Mammalia > Primates > Pitheciidae > Cacajao > Cacajao melanocephalus. The sequence continues at coordinate 24,719 of CAUYLG010010721.1, read as the reverse complement.
TGGGGAGGGAAACATCAGAATTTCCCAGGCAGTTATTGCAAGGAATTGCTACAAACTGTGACAACAACAAAAATTCTTGATTGACTTTTAAAGTTCTTTCCTGGCATTCTGGTACTTTCACTCAGCCTGCGTGCCCTGGAGAGGGAACAGGGAATGTTGATCTCCACCCCTGGATGAGACCAGAACCCCAGGGCTGATACTGCTGAATGGCTTCCTCAGTTTACTCCTGCTTACTGTGAAAGTATTTTCATATTTTTTCTGTGTGCCAGAGTAAAAAAAGGACAGCTTCTGGATCTGGTAATGGTGCCTCTAGCACCCAGCCTTTCAAAGCTCACCTGAAACCTGGGGGTGGATGAAAGAACTAGAAGACTAAAGCTAGGTGGGCTGCCCAGTGTCTCCGTTGGCATTTTGCTAAACAGAGAGGGAAGGCTATGTGCTTAGCTCTCCCCACAGGGAGGGCAAGAAGGGTGTGGTCATGGTCAGTCTGGCTGTCAGAACTGATTCTGGTGTCTTGGGCTGATAACAGTGTTGTGGATTCTGATTCTGAATCCCCTTGACTCCAGCAGACACATACACACCCCTGAAATGGGGCTGCACAACAGGCTGTCTCAGCCTTGGCACTGTTGGTGTCTCGGGCTGGGTAATTCTCTGTTGTGGGGACTGTCCTGTGTCTTGTAGGATGTTTGGCAGCATCCCTGCCCTACCTACTAGATGCCAGGGGCACTGTTCTCCCCCTCCTCCTTCCCCCAGTTGTGACAAAAATGTCTGTAAACGTCAAATGGTCCTTGGAAAGGAGAAGATTGCCCTGGTTGAGAAGAGCATGCTGTAAAGTAATGAGCCTCGGCTCTCCTGTCCGCACCTGTCCAGTTACTACTTGGCTGCCACGCAGCCTTGGATCCTGCACCCCAAAAGGGAGAAGGGAGGAGAGGGTCCAGGCTTTGCTGGAGGGGCCTGAGTGATTTCCGTGTGCTCCTTGTACCATCTTCCTAATGGTGTTCTCAAATCTCTTAAATTCCAAAGAGGTTGAATAATCAATGTTAAAAGGCAAAAGGGCAAGACATTTTTTAACACACCACTGTTTAAAATAAAATTTTATGCGTCAACTATAGGCTGTTGATGTGATGTGTATGTCACTGGGACAGACGGGGATTTTCCATGGTGCCTCTGCTGCTGAGGCTGCGTTTCCTGAGCATGTTCCCCTTTTACCCTCCTGCTGCCAGCAGAAGACGGGATGCTGATGGTGAGAACACCTCCCTACCGGTGCATTCTGGCCCTCAGGATGGGAGGCCTGCAGTACTGCTGTCCTTGCACCTGGCTCTGGGGCCTTCCCTTCACCCCCACTCTCTCAACACCATGCTGAGAAGAATAAAGTTTGCCTGTGAGGAGTTATGTACAAGGCCCAAGCTTTACAAGAACACTGCTGTTAGTGGGCAGAGCCAGGCCAGGCGTAGTGGCTCACGCCAGTAATCCCAGCACTTTGGGAGGTCGAGGTGGCAGATAACCTGAGGTCAGGAGTTTGAGACCAGCCTGGCCAACATGGTGAAACCCCAGTCTCTACTAAAAATACAAAAAATTTAGCCAGGCGTGGTGGGGTGCGCCTGTAATCCCAGCTACTGGGAGGCTGAGGCAGGAGAATTGCTTGAACCTGGCAGGCGGAGGTTGCAGTGAGCCAAGATCCCATCATTGCCCTCCAGCATGGGCAACAAGGCTGCAATTCCATCTCAAAAAAAAAAAAAAAAAAAAAAAAAAAGGCAGAGCCAAGTAAGCAGGATGACACAGACCAGCAAAGGAAAACAGACTGTCCATACTTGGTTTGGAAATGATATTCACACCCTAGTTTATTACTAGTTAATTGAGACCTATTTCCAGCTCCCACAGTCCTGCTTGCCAGATCTTCCACTTGTTGCTACAGTCATAATCTTTGCTTTGGGTCTGTCATGTGAAGTTAGGGTTTCAGGAATAAGAATGGAAGTTGTTCTTCACAAAATGTTTTAGACAGTGTTTTGATGTACATTTTAATGTGTGGTACTTTTTTAAAAGGAAAAGGGTTTTCTAATTATAATAATGGCATAAATAAAAACAGGAGTGTAAATGTTCAAGATTTTAGAAGCAGCTGATTTCAGAGAAATCACTGAAGGTTAATGCTACCATAGTGAATTTTATAATATGTAATAATCCAAATATACAGCCAGCTGTGGTGGCTCATGCCTATAATCCCAGCACTTTGGAAAGTCAAGGTGGGAGGATCGCTTGAGGCCATGAGTTCGAGACCAGCGTAGACAACATAGCAAGACCCTATCTCTCTCACACACACACACAAAATTATCCAGGTGTGGTGGTGTGTGCCTGTAGTCCTAGCTTCTTGGGAGGCTAAGGTGGGAGGATCACTTGAGCCCAGGAGTTTGAGGCTGTGGTGAACTGTGATCACAGCTATGGGTGACAGAGTGAGGCCCTGTCTCAATAATCATATCATCATCATCATCATCATCATCATCATCATCCAAGTATAGGGTCCTGAAATTGAGAGCTCAAAACGCCCCCCTGCCATTTTTCAGCTGTGTTACCTAGGGCTTGCTTCCTAACCTTTCACCGTCATCATCCAAGTATAGAGTCCTGAAACTGAGCAGCTCAAAATTACTTTTCATCTGTATTACCTAAGGCTTGCTTCCTAATCTTTCTTAGCCTCAGTTGCCTCATCTATAAATGCAGAGTGCAATAGCACAGAAGGCTGATGTGAAGATTAAAGAAATATGATGCGTGGCACAAAAATGGTAGTTTTTAAACCACACCATCTTGCTGTATAGAAAGAACTGGTTCTCAGGTATGTTACTTAAAAATAGTGACACCAATAACCTAAAAACTCAGTGCTACCATTTTCGCTCAGCCTTAGAGTAACTGGTGTTGAAATTGTACAGACAGCTATTTTTATCATTTCTGAGATGAATTCCCAATCAACATAGCAGGAAAAAAGGAAATACCTCACCAAAGAGTTCTGAAAGTCAAATGATATTAAACTTAAACATTATATATGTCTCTTTCCTTTTATGCCAGAATTAATGTGACAGATTTATGCTGAAAGTGGAATATAAAAACTTTTGCATAGTCTGTATTTAGGCCAAAACTGCCTTTGCTACTTAAGAAACTCCAATGGGCCAGTGAGGACGCTGCAGGTGGCAGAAATGTCCATGGGTGTAACACCTACAAGCACGGTGCTCACAGGACTGGCTTACACCAAAAGGGTCTCTTGGAGGAAAAGAAGGGTCTCTTCTTTGCAATGTGCAAAGAAGCTGTTGTCTCCAATTATTCAAGCCAGCCTGCAACAGTAGCCACAAATCTGCCGGTTATTTCCAGTTCAGGCAGAACGTTAGACTTAAAGCAACAGTTATTTTTTTCTCCACTGAGTTTTCAATTGATGTCAATAACCTTTATAAAGCTGGAATTATACAGTTGAAGTAAAAACAATTGTGGTAAAACATACATAAAACTTACCAGTTAAGCCAGTTTTAGGTGTACAGTTCAGTGGCATTAAGTATACTCACAATGTTATGCAGCCATCGTCAACATCCATCTCCAGGATTTTTCATCTCTCCAAACTGAAACTCTGTCCCCATGACACACCAGCTTCCCATTCCCCCTTCCACCAGCCCCCAACAACCCCCATTCTATGTTTTTGTCTCTGTAAGTTTGACTCCTCTAGGTACTTTATTATATAAGTGGAATCACACAGTATTTGTCCTTTTGTGACTGGCTTACCTCCCTCGGCATCGTGTCCTCCTCCAGGTTCATCCATGTAGTAGCATGTGACAAATTTCATTCCTTGTTCAGGCTAAAAAATGTTCCATTGTATGCACAGACATTTTGCTTATCCTGTATATGTTTTTGGACACTTAGTTTGCTTCCACCCTTTTGGCTAGTGTCAATAGTGCTGCTGTCAACATGAGTAAAAAAACATTTCTTCTTGCTGGGCATGGTGGCTCTCGCCTGTAATCCTAGCACTTTGGGAGTCCAAGGAGGGCGGATCACCTGAGGTCGGCAGTTCGAGATCAGCCTGATCCACATAGAGAAACCCCTTCTCTACTAAAAATTAGCCAGGCATGGTGGTGCATGCCTGTAATCCCAGCTACTCGGGAGGCTGAGGGAGAAGAATTGCTTGAACCTGGGAAGCGGAGGTTGTGGTGAGCCGAGATCACGCCACTGTACTCCAGCCTGGGCAATAAGAGCAAAACTCCGTCTCAAAAAAAAAAAACAAAACAAAATTTCTTCTTCCACATCCTTAAATTCTTCTGGGGTATATACCCGGGAATGGAAAAGCTGGATTTTGTTTTGTTTTGTTTTTGTTCTTTTTTTTTTTTTTTTTAACCAACATGAACCAGACAGGAAAAAGCTGGATTTTTTAAGGAACGGCAGTACTGTTCATCACAGTGGCTGCACCATTTTACATTCCCAACAGCACTATACGAGGGCTTCAATTTCTCTACATTTTCACCAACACTAATTTCTGGGGGTTTTGCTAGTAGCCATCCTAATGGTTGTGAAGTGGTATAAAGAAAATAGATCTCTGCTTTCTTAACTTAGTAAGAAAAACAATAAAGTAAATAAAAAAAAGAAAACAAAATGGATCCCATCATCCCTGAAAAGCAAATGCACTTCCACCGTTAGCAGCCGGCCTAGAGCCGGAGCCCCCCGCCGCCCTGCGGAGCCCCGCGTGGACGCCCACCCAGCGAGGGCGCTATGGCTGGCGGCCTCGCCTCCTGGAAAGGCCATGGTCGATGCGGCGACGGGCGGAGGCGGGGTAGCGCCGACTGGGACACCCATCCCGGGACCCAGAGGCAGCATCGAGAAGGGAGAGTCTGCGCGAGTCCCGGCCGTTCCAGGACTGCGAAACGACTAGCCGAGTTTCGGTCACCTACAGGCAAGCATCCGGCGGGGCGGGCCTTCGGGACGGGTCGGGCCGAGGGCAGAGCAGGATGGAGCGACAGGGTGGGCGGGGTGGCGGAAGCCGGGGGCGTGGCGTCGGGGCGTGGAGGATGCAGGGAAAGGCAGGTCGTCGAGGAGGGGGCGTGGCTCCCGGGAGGAGGGGGCCGGCGACCGCGCTTGGTTTCAGTGCATGCGCACTCCCGGCAGCGATGCCATCTTTGACTATGGTGTCTGTGCTGGGCGGCTCGGGCGTGCTGCGGCTGCGGCTCCGGCTGCGGCCGCTGCTCTCGGCGCTGAAGCGCAGTATCCTCGTCTCACAGGCCGGACCCGCGGCCGCGTTCGGGTAATGGCGGCCACCACACCCTGGGTATCCCCAGCATCGGCGCGCTCGAGGGGCGGCGGGAAGGGCGCGCGCCGGCCGTAGGTGTTCCAGGTGCACGGGCAGGGGGCGTAGGCGCGGCCTGGCATCCCTGTCGCCCTTTGTGCCGCGAGACCCCGATCCTGGGGACCAGCAGCGCTTGGTGCGCGAACCCCTCGGTTGTGCATGCACCTCGGTTAGCCTCAGTTCAAGGACCCGTGGAGGGTTTGGGCCGTGGAGTCCAAACCCTTCAGTGTGCAGACCAGGGAGACCCAGGGAGATACATTTGCATAGTATAGGCTCACCCGTGACGGAGCACAGATTAGAATCCCAGGGCTCCGTCCATACTCCACGCTGTAAGGGCATAAGGACAATAATCTCTTCTTCCTCTTATGTGAAAAATTAACGTGAGAATGTCTGTGCCAACTAGTTCTCCACTACCGCCAAGGCTTTAATCATAGGTACAGAGAGCCCTAAGTCTTCTCTTTGCTTGCTGATCTCGAACCTTAATGTGCAAAAGAATCACGTTGGGAACTGTGAAACTTCAGAATCCTAGGCCTCACTTTCTGAGGATCTGATCTACACTTGTGGAGATGCCCAGGAATCTGCTTAATTCTCTTTTGTCCTCCCACCTCTCCCCCTATTTCAGGTAAACAATAACAAAACTGGATTAATTTCTGACAAGAGATACTGGGCAGAAATGTGGATAGAGCAGCATGAAGCTTGTTTTACTTTATTCTGTACATATATCTCTACACACATGCAAACACATATACGATAAACGTATACAATGCATGTGTGCAGTGGACTGTTGATGGGCCACATCCATTAATGACTAGGGAAAGTCAATACTAGATAGGTACATAGCGTTTAGAACTTTACTTGCTCTAACATAGAAACTTATAGTTTGAAAACTTCATTTAGAAGGAGAAAAGAGAGCAAATCTGACCAGCTTTTAAAATTTCATATTGCAATTGACTAGCTCCTTTTTATTAGAATTATTATAAGATGGTCAGGGCTATTTTGATAGATGGAAAAACATGTCAATGGCTACACTGTATAAATTAACAGTGAAAAATGATCACTTTGTGGGAAGTAGAAAAGTTCCTCTTCAAAGTTTCCTTTGTTGTTAAAGAATAATAGATGTTAGAAATAATAGTCTCTTGTAAAGACTTTCTTCAAAGCTTTCTTGCTTTTTGCTAATAGCTCTTTGTTAAGCCCTATCCTATTTAGCTGTTAGGCATGTTCACAGGCACATAGTACATTCTGTGTCCTTGTACTTTAACCAAGTTATCTGTGCTGGACGTGCTCACAGGCATGTTCCAGCTTGCAGCCTATGCCCCTTCCTTATTTGGCCTTTCTTTTTGTTCTCCATTGCTTTTACCTGTTTAGAAAGGTTTTAGGTTGTTAGCCAATCAGGCTTTAGTTTAGATTGTGAAGTCTGGCTCCAACCAGCAGAGATCAGACACAGCAGTAAGGATGACCCCAAATGCGTAAAAGATAAATATATCTACTTTTCCTTTGTTTGTTGTACTCTCTTGGCAAGATGGCTAATGGAAGCATCCTTTCTGCAGAAAGTAAAAATTGCCTTACTGAGAGATTCTTTGTCTCAGTGCTGATTTTTCTTTACAGCACCTTTTTGCAGAAAGGGATTGAAATAAGGTTACTGTGATTATACCAATATAGTTCTTTTTTTTTTTTTTGAGACTGAATCTCGCTCTATTGCCCAGGTTGGAGTGCAGTGGTGCAATCTCAGCTCACTGCAACCTCTGCCTCACAGGTTCAAGTGATTCTCGTTCCTAGCCTCCTGAGTAGCTGGGATTACAGGCACCCACCACCATGCCTGGCTAATTTTTGTATTTTTAGTAGAGACAGGGTTTCACCATGTTGGCCAAGCTGGTCTTGAACTCCTGACTTCAAGTGATCCACCTGCCTTGGCCTCCCAAAGTACTGGGATTACAGTCATGAGCCACTGTGCTTGGCCTACCAATATAGTTTTGATAGGTTATTTAATGGTTGAGGAAGGCCCCATCCACCTAGTTGCATTGTAGATTATTCTTCCTAAAATATCTCTGAAAAAACAGGTTCCTCTGGATTTTGTACCACCATTTTATAAATGCAGCTGCAAGTTGATATGACATAATCTGAAAAAGCAAGCAGTGGTGTTGGTTAATCCTAAAACAAGGCTGTAGCTCAGTGTCAGTAGGTAAAAGCATTCCTGTAAAAACTGCTTCAGAACAGCGAGTGCCCAACCTACAATTGACTTGGTGTTCCAAAAACTTGTTTGTAAATCTGTTATCTGGAACTTTTACCCTTATTTCATCATCTGTAAGGTGATTTATTCCTGGGTCAAGTGAAAAAAAAAAAAAAGCCTTTTCTACCTGAAATTGTATGTATGTGTAGTTATAAATGTTAATAATTGACATAACCTAACAATCTGCCTAAAAAATATTTTCTAAGTTCAACTTTGGGATGCCCTGCCAGAGAATCAGAGACCGTCCTTCTGCTGACGCCTGCCACCACACTCTGTCTGGCAGTCAGAGTGTGGCCCCAGTACCTGAGCCCTCCTAGGACTCTGTTCAGCCATGAGGTTAGAGGGGAACCATGGCCTCTGGAGTTCCAGTGGTTGTGTGGCCACTTCCTAGCTATGTGAATGTTGGCAGATTGCTCAACCTCTCTGAGCCTCCTGTCTTGCAGGGTTTTTGTGAGGCTTTGAAACAATGAATGTAAAAGCCTGGAGATATAATAAATATAAAGTAATTAGTAGGCACAGTGGGAATATTTATATAATAGTACAATATATAAGAGAGGTAAAAATAAGTCACCAAGGTTCATGTAAATTGAAGCCCTGAAGGTAGCAAATACTTTATTGTAGGTAATAGCTACTTTGCAAAACATACACAAAAGAAATAGCTGAATGTATAATATTGTATTAGCACTTTCAAAGAAAGAATATGCCTTACTAAGTAGCCTCCTTTTTTTAAATTTCAGGTTCAGGAGTACATTTGCTGGTTTGTTTTATAGGTAAATACATAGTAACTAATTAGTTACTATGCTTCCTGGGCCTGGGGCGGCGGGGAGAGGGGGCTGTCTGCTTTTCCCTTCTGTGTGTCCACATGTACTCAGTGTTTAGCTCCCACTTAGAACGTGCAGTATTTGGTTTTCTGTTTCTGTTCCTGTATTAGTTCCCTTAGGATAATGGCCTCCAGCTTCATCTATGTTCCTGCAAAGGACATTATCTCACTCTTGTGTATAGTCATATAGTATTTTATGGTGTATATAAACCACATTTTTTTTAAGATGGAGTCTCACTCTGTCACCAGGCTAGAGTGCAGTGGCACGATCTTGGCTCACTGCAACCTCCGCCTCCCAGGTTCAAGCGATTCTCCTGCCTCAGCCTCCTGAGTAGCTGGGACTACAGGTGTGTGCCACCACACCCAGCTAATTTTTTGTATTTTTAGTAGAGACAGGGTTTCACCATACTGGCTATGGTCTCCATCTCTTGACCTCATGATTCGCCTGCCTTGGCCTCCCAAAGTGTTGGGATTACAGGCATAAGCCACTGTGCCTGGCCTGAACCACATATTTTTATCCAGTCTACCATCATTGGGCATTTAGGTCGATTCCATGTTGGCTATTGTGAATACTCACCATTTGTATCTCTAAGCAAAGTGCTGAGGAGCTGAGGCTTTGGGGTCAGACACACAGATGTTTGTCTTGGCTTTGCCCATTACTGGCAGTGTGACAAGCAGATCACCTGATCTCAAGTTCCTCAGTGGTAGAATTAGGCGAAGTATGATGTGCACCTCAGAGCAAAATGAATGGGATAGGTTAAACTCTTAGCAGAGTGGGTGACAGATGGTAACAAAGGTTAGATTTAGTTAAATTATTTGCCCAGCTGTTATATTCTTGCCCCCACCACACACAGTAAAGTCTCCTTCAAGGGGAGCGGCTCTACCCCATCAATGCCATTGTATTATTCCTTACCTCCTTCACTTTCACAAAGTTCCCTGTTCAGTCTCCCAGGAAAAGGGACTCGAGGACAAATACAAGGTAGGAAGGCATGCTTTAAAGGGAAGTCAGGATTTTTTTTTTCCTCCAAGAAATTAACTCGGTATAGTCATTCTCATCCTTGGTTGCCTATTGGAATCTCCTGGATAATTTTTTAAATGCAGATGCATGGCTCCCACCCAAGATTTTCATGAAGTGCAGCCTGGGCATCAGAGATTTATAAGTTTGTCAGGTTATTCACATTTAACTTTGAGCCCCACTGATGTAGGGAAGGTGGGAAATGCTCTTGTAGAAGGGGCCACGTGGGTAGCCGTGGAGAGCTGTGAAGGTGCAGTGAACTCAGTCCCTTCCACCAGTACCTGGGGCTCCTCTGTGCCCTGGCTTCTCTTCCTAGTGCTCTGAATACTCACAGTACATGTTGTCGGCAGGTTATTATTCATCTGTCTTTCCTGCTGACCTCCAAGCTGTGCGAAGGCATACCTTTAGCACTTAGCATGAAGCAGTTCAGGAAATAGATGAATGCAAAGTCTAGTACAGTTCAGGTGTCTCTGAAAACAGATACTAGGGCTCTATCCCAGAGGGCTGGGCTCATATGACATGATAGCACCTCTGCTGTGATGGATGTATAGTATGTTGATGACAAAGCTCTAAGGATGTTCTCTTTCTCCTCAGCCTAGCTGCAAAGCCTGACACCATCTGGCCTCAGCCTTAGCTCACTCTCTGCCTTCAAACTCCTGCAAGGCTGAACACTGGCTTGTCCCCACCACTGTACCTTTTTCCTGGGCCTGTGATCATGCTGTTCTTCTTCCAGGAATGCCTTCCCACCACATTCTTTTTTCAGAATTTTACTCATATTTGGAAGTCCATTTCAAATGTTACTTTTTTTCTCTTCTCAGATACCTCTACCCACCCGTGATATGATCTGTTTCTCTCTAAAGCCACCTTCCAGGTTTTCTGCCTTTGTAAATCTTTCCCTGACATTGGGTTCCCAATATGCTGAACTCCAAACTACCTGGTTTTGTTTCTATATTCTTTTTCGGCAACCAAAAGAATATGAAATGGTGAAAATTATTTAAAAAGAAATTTGGGCCGGGCATGCTGGCTGATGCCTACAATCTCAGCACTTTGGGAGGCCAAGGCAGGTGAATCACCTGAGGTCGGGAGATCGAGACCAGCCTGACCAACATGGATAAACCCCGTGTCTACTAAAAATACAAAATTAGTGGGGCATGCTGGCACATGCCTGTAATCCCAGCTACTTGGGAGGCTGAGGCAGGAGAATTGCTTGAACCCGGGAGGTGGAGATTGCAGTGAGCCGAGATCGTGCCATGGCACTCCAGCCTGGGCAACAAGAGTGAAACTCCACCTCAAAAAAAAAAGAAAGAAATTTTGAATAGGAAATCAAAATGTAGATGTCTCAAAGTGCAGAGGGAAGTGAGAGGTGTTTTGCAGAAGAGACTTGGGAATGATGATGGAAGCTGAAGGAGAGAAGCCTGAGTGAGCCAGTGCCCTGGGCCGGCTTAGCATGAGGCAGCAGCACCCAGTCTTGAAAACTGACTGGCTTTGGATGGTGAGAAAGACAGGAGGGGGCTTCTCAGTGTACCTGAAGCCTCACAGTACAAAAGGCTTTTACAAGCACATCTCAGCCCTTAAGGGAAGGGAGCCCGTAACAGATGTCTAGGACACGAGAAATAAAGGGAAACCATGTACGGTGTACACAGTTACTACCACGAGCTGGGGAAACGCTGCCCATCTGTATTTAGGGAGTTGCCTCGTTTAATGCAGCAAACACAGGAAATACTATTTTGAGCTTTTATTTCATCCAGGGGCCTCAAGCTCTTCTTGTCTTCAGTCATAACTCAGCTTTCCTGGAAGGTTGCAGAGCAAAGCCTCTGGTGTCTTTATCGTTTCTCCCACTAGATTGTGAGCAGAGCAGCAGCACCAATAAGCAAAGACTGAAAAGAGTCTTTATTAGTGGAGTGCATGTATTTGCTTTTTGATCATAAGCTATCATAACCATAAAAATGAATTCCTCAGAGGAACAGGGCAGTAATCATGATAAGCAAATGGTAGGGTCAGTATTGCCATTGCTTAGTGGCTTCACTGATCCACTCTAATCATATTTCTGTAATAAGGAGCTTATAGTTAGGTAAGGCCTTATTACTACCCAATTCTGTCTTTTACTTTTCCAGAAATTGTGTGTTAAGATGCGATGTACCTGTATTCAACACATTTGTTTCCACATTTGTTTCTTACTTGAGGTTGGCAAATAATATGAAACCAAAAGAGAAAATAGGATCTCATTTTTTCAAAAGGGCTATGTTTCACTTACCATTTTGACCAAGGGCAGAGGTAGGGGTAAGGAGTATGTAAAAGAAAAAGGGCCAGGCGCAGTGGCTTATGCCTGTAATCCCAGCACTTGAGGAGGCCAAGGCAGGCAGATCACCAGAGGTCAGGAGTTTGAGATCAGCCTGGCCAACATGGCGAAACTCTGTCTCTACTAAAAATACAAAAATTAGCCGAGCATGGTGGCAGATGCCTGTAATCCTAGCTACTCGGGAGGCTGAGGCAGGATAATTGCTTGAACCCAGGAGGCAGAGGTTGTAGTGAGCCGAGACCACACCACTCAACTCCAGCCTGGTGATAAGAGCAAGACTGCATCTCAAAAAAAAAAAAAAAAAAAAAAAAGAAAAGAAAAAGGAGGTGGTGGTTGATTTCATTGTGTCAGTACTCTACCTGGAGAAGAGGAGTGCCTCCTTCTGGCATCTGTCCTGGCATGCCATCATGTCCCTCCGGTGCTTCACTCAGTCATGGGTCTGATAAGCTGTGGGCAGGCTGATGGAGCCTGGTCCTGGTGTGGGGGCCATCTATGTGCCCGATTGGTGTATATTCCAGGACCAGTCTGTTTGGAGTTGCCAGAAGAGCAGCTGAGGAGAGATTAATCAGAACACCTATACAGCACACCTAATTCAGGCAGGACAGACACTGGCATTATGTCTGTCCTGAGGCCTTGTCCTATGCTAAGCATGGTCCAGTTAGATGCAGGATCCTAGGAGGTCTTAGGCCAAGGCATGTCAGTGGCCGGAAGGAGGGCTCTTGACATGGCGGCTTATGGACATGGCTACTTAGCAGTCAACACAGAAATGTTTTAACATCTTAAAAACCAGTAGACCTTGTCAGTGCAGATGGACACTCTTGACTGTGGGCCTCCTGCAGCAAGCCAGACAACACAGGATACCCTACAGCTAAAGGACAACCGTGAGACCCTGGACCAGCCTTCTTGGGAATGTCACCAAGGCTGCTGAACATCTGGGTAGCTCCTCTGGGCCTGCTGGGGTGCAGACAAGTGACTCCAAGGTCTTTGCCCCTGATGTCCACCCTCATTTCACTGCACTGAGCCCCATGCCAGCCTGCACTTGAGTGCCCTTGGCTTCCAGCTCACCAGCATGTGCCATGAAACCTCTGTGGCCATTGATTCAGCAAGCCTCACAGGGCTTTCTTAGGGTGACCCCAGGTTGGGTGCAATAGCGTATTCAAGCATAAGGGCACAGTTCAGATTGGCAGTCTAGTAAAGAAATTTCAAACTCATGTCACTGTTCAGAATTGGAAAAATCAAAATAACCCAAGGAGCCTGAGAAGAGTACTGGAGCCAACTCATTCATATACAAAGACCATTTTGTCATATTAAATTCATACTGTGAAATGATTTTTTGGGGGTGGATTTAAAAATTTTTTTCAAATTTTATTTTATTTATATTTTGAGATGGAGTTTTGTTGCCCAGGCTGGAGTGTGATGGCGCGATCTCGGCTCACCACAACCTCCACCTCCCGGATTCAAGTGATTCTCCTGCCTCAGCCTCCTGAGTAGCTGGGATCACAGGCGTGCGCCACCATGTCCAGCTATTTTTGTATTTTTAGTAGAGATGGGGTTTCTCCATGTTGGTCAGGCTGGTCTTGAACTCCCGACCGCAGGCGATCCGCCCTCCTCAGCCTCCCAAAGTGCTGGAATTACAGGCATGAGTCACCATGCCTGGCTCAAATTTTATTTTTTTAATTGACATAATTGTACCTACTTATGGGATATAAAGTTTGTTTCTATACATGTATAGTATAGTGATCAGACCAGTGTAATTAGCATAGTCATCGTCTCAAACATTTATCATTTTTTTGTGTTGGGGACATTCAGTATCTTCCCTCTAGCCATTTGAAACTATTATTGTTAGCTGTAGTCATCCCACAGCGGCATAGAACACTAGCACTTATTCCTCCTGTCTAGCTGTAATTTTGAATCGCCTAAGAAATCTTCCCCTGTCTCCGCCTCCCCCTGTGGGGATGCGTTTTTTCTCTTCTAGCACCTCGGCATCCTCCGCCAAAGTGGCTGTGAATGGCGTTCATCTGCATTATCAGCGGACTGGAGAGGGAGATCATGCAGTCCTGCTACTTCCTGGGATGTTGGGTCTGGATGTTTTTTAATGGAATGCTTTTGCATGCTGTAAAATCTATGATGCAGTCATAACACTAGATGACAAATATTGATTATTAATTTTAGTACTTCTATGAAATGTTTTAATATTTGCTACAATCAAACTTAAGTGACTTAGAAAAGTACGTAACTTTCTACTACCATTCAGAATTTGATTTTTTATTCCTTTAGTAAAGTACCCAGTTTTTCCCAGGCAAGTACACTATGAAATCACAGTTGCACATAATTTGGGAGGGTGACAGGGATCAAGGAAAGGGGTGAGGAAAGAAAGGGTAGATAAAGGAAGATGGTGAGTGGGCAATCGGTCATCCTAGTTTGCCTGGCATTGGGGGATTTTCCAGGATGTGGGACTTTCAGTGCTAAAACTAGGGTGAATTGATCACTTGTTGTGGTTGATAATATAGTCAGTTAAAATAAGAGATAAGAAAGTTTAGCCTGGCACGGTGGCATGTGCCTGTAGTCCCAGCTACTAGAGAGGCTGAGGCTGGAGGATCACTTGAGCCCAATGTGATGGGCTCAGTGCCAATCGGGTGTCCGCACTAAGTTTGGCATCAATATGGCGACCTCCCGGGAGCAGGGGACCACCAGGTTGCCTAAGGAGGGGTGAACTGGCCCAGGTTGGAAATGGAGCAGGTCAAAACTCCCATGCTGATCAGTAGTGGGATCACACCTGGGAATAGTGGGTGCACTCCAGCCTAGGCAACATAGCAAGACCCTGTCTCTTAAAAAATAAAAAACAAAAAATTTTTTTATGATTAAAAAAAAGAGGCCTGGCGTGGTGGCTCACACCTGTAATCCAAGCACTTTGGAGGCCTAGGCGGGCCAATCACCTGAGGTCGGGAGTTCAAGACTAGCCTGACCAACATGGTGAAATCCTATCTTTAAAAAAAAAAGAGAAACTTAGTTTAAATCTTTGTAGAAATCAGAGTTAGACTGGCATATTACCATCTCTCAATGAATGGGACATAATAAACCCTAGTGGATCTCAATCCCAGAACTCTACTGTAGTTCAGATGTAGAAAGTTCAAGGGAAAAATTTCCAGTGATTCCAGGACATTCCAAATCTGGTTTCAAGGGTGTTAGTATTGTTGGCTTATTTTTGATTTAGTTAAATAATCCTAATATTTAGACTCAGTATTCACGGAGGATTGGTTCCAGGAAGCCCTCAGATCCCAAAATCTGAGGATCTTCAAGTCCCTGAAATAAAATAGCATAGTATTTGCATGTATGCTATGCATGTCCTCCGTTATACTCTACGTCATCTCTAGATTACTTACCATATCTACTGCAGTGTAAACGCTATGTAAATAATTGTTATCTTGTATTGTTTAGGGAATAATGACAAGGAAAAAAGTCTGTACGTGTTCAGTACAGACCCATCCATCCATTTTTACCCCCAAATACTTTTGTTCTGAGGTTGGTTGAATCCACAGATGTAGAACTCACAGATAGGAAGGCTGACTGTACCTACTTGTTTGTGATTTGCTTCTTTCTAAAAGTGAAGTGCTAAAAAGGTTCCACTTGACTGAGCCTCAGCTGGTCGTGGCACCGTTGTAGCTAGTGAGGCACGATGTCTAAATGGTGTTTAGTACCTTTGTTTTCCTTAAGCTGATGAACGAGGACATTGACTCTCATGGCTGATGTGGAGCTAAAGTTATCTTTAAAAACATTTCCCATCTTAGCTTTTCATTATTTCAGTATTGCAGTCATTGTCCAGGTATAAAAAACTTAACAATTTCGTTTTTTTTTTTTTTGTTGTTGTTTTTTTTTTGAGAGAGAGTCTCACTCTATTGCCCAGGCTGGTGTGTGTAGTGGCACAATCTTGGCTCACTGCAACCTCTGCCTCCCAGGTTCAAGCGATTCTTCTGCCTCAGCCCCCCAAGTAGCTGGGATTACAGGTGTGCACCACCAGGCCCAGCTAATTTGTATTTTTAGTAGAGACAAGGTTTCACCATGTTGCCCAGGCTGGTCTGGAACTTCTGACCTCAGGTGATTTCCCTGCCTTGGCCTCCCAAAGTGCTGGGATTACAGGCATGAGCCACTGCACCATTTCCCAATTTACTTTTTGTTTATGTAAAATATTAGCGTGATTCCAACATAAAAAATAATGGACTAGAGGAGATACTCTCTTCCGTCCCATCCTCAGTACCCAGTTCCCCTCCCCACAGGCCTCTCAGGTGTTACATGCTGATAACTATGTTCATACATTCCTGAAACATTTTTTAAAGTTTTATGTTCTTGGCACTGATCTTCAAATTATACATGTGGGCCAGGGAGCAAATGCCTTCTTGTTTCTGAAATTGGTGGTTTAGACTGTTCTTTATCCAATCTTCCCACCTCCTGCCCCTCCTTCGGGGTATTTCCCTCGAGGGAACCCCTCCAGGTCAGAGGCAGAAGAGAAGCCTCGTGGGTCACAGCAGCAGACGTTGGCTAGAGATCCATTCATTTGGTTTTGGCTTAAATTTTCTGAATGATTTGCTTGATCTTGAAAAAGATATATCTTGCCAGGAAGAATGACAGGCCTTGACAATGTTAAATGATCCTGCACCACCTTGAAAACATTTTCTAATATAGTTTGTCAGGCAAAGTGTTTAGTAGTCATTTGTGGCCAGAGATGGAAGTCCTCAGAAATCAGCAGACTTCACTGATAAAATGCTGACTTGCCCCTGGACGGGGCTCTGTGAGAGTGGCCGTCTGCACTGTGCACGGTGGGAGTGAACACACCGCACCGACCGTGACCACATGGTGCGCTGTGGGCTAGCGGTCAAGCTCCCTGCAGGCCCACTCATAGAGTTCAACTTGTTAGCGTAGGCTGTTTCCTACTGTTCTGATGAAACAAACTAATTTGGTTTCTGTCCTCCCTGCCCCTTCTGCATTTCAGTGTTTTTGTTTAGTTTTTCTGGTTTTTAATTATAACTGCAAAATAAAATCGTCAGGCTATTCACCTTAGCTTAGTAAAATAAAAAAATATTTAATCTGGAATTTTAGAATTCTATTTTGAATAACTTGGACCAAATCTCATAAATTTGTTTGCAGATATTATAGAGATCCTGCTCATGTGTAAGTCATTGTTTTAAGAAGAAAAGATAACCCAGAAGCATATTATATCTGTAAATTAATTTTTGTTTTGGAGATGGAGTCTCTGTCACCAGGCTGGAGTGCAGTGGCACAATCTCGGCTCACTGCAAACTCCACCTCCCAGGTTCAAGTGATTCTCCTGCATCAGCCTCCCAAGTAGCTAGAACTAAAGGCATGCACCACCACGCCCAGATAATTTTTGCATTTTTAGTAGAGACGGAGTTTCACCATGTTGGCCAGGATGGTCTCGATCTTTTGACCTCGTGATCCGCCCACCTCAGCCTCCCAAAGTGCTGGGATTACAGGCGTGAGCCACCACACCCAGCCAGTTAATTTCTATACAGTTTCATCAACTATTTTCTTTAGAAAAGGAGGATTAATCCAAAGAGGTTTCAAAAGTGCTAAAATAATACAGAACCGAAGGCAGACTTAGGGCCTCTGCCCTTCTCAAAATAGCCACCAGGGGGAGGTCGGAGGCAGGCCTGAACTCCACCTGGAAAGAAGCCGGCCTTTGAGTAGATGGATTACATCATTGCAAGGCTGCTTTCCTGATTTCATTTTTACCGCTTTTGAGTAGAAGCTAGCTACTTTGCTTTAAGATTGTTATTGCTTCTGTTTTCACTGTAATGTGTTTGATAGGTGAAAGCGTTCACCTGAGGGTAACCAAGTGACTGTTTTTAGGAAGTGGAGAGACTGATTTTGGACCTCAGCTCAAGAACCTCAATAAGAAGCTCTTTACAGTGGTCGCCTGGGATCCTCGAGGCTATGGACATTCCAAGCCTCCGGATCGCGATTTCCCAATAGACTTTTTTGAAAGGGATGCAAAAGATGCTGTTGATTTGATGAAGGTGGGTCTCTGAGGGAAGGGCCAGGGGAGGGAGGGTGGCTGCGCCTGTTTTCATTTATTTTGTTTAATTTTTATTTCTTTCTACAAAATAATACCATGTGATTGTATAGAAGACTCAAAGAGTTCAAATAGGTATAAAGAAGAAAATGGAAATAGCCCACAATCCAGCTGTCTAGAGACACTACCAAGTCTTGGAGGCTGTGCTTTCTGGCCAGTCTTACTACATCAAAAATGCAGTTTCGTATTGATGGCATCCTACGACACCTGACATGTTTCCAACTTACTACTGTTATTGAACAGTTTTTCAAGGAAATACTTTCATGTCAGTAAAAACACATTTGTATCAGTTGTGTGATAGGCACATATTATTCTGTTGTATGGATGTACTGTATCGTATTTCACCAGTTTTCTAATAGTAGACAGTTTTTAAGTTGCCTTTTTCTGCTGTCATAAATAGCAGGCAGTGAACATTCTGTTGCTCGTGGCCATTTTCATTTTTATTTTTTTGCCACTATAAACAGTATTGTTGTGGACAACCTGGACTGAGCTCCTGACACACATGTGGGAGAGTTTCATACAAATTTAGGAGACAATTTGCTAGGTGATAGAAATTCCAGATGTTCATTTTACAGGAGAGTACCACAGTAGTTACACCAGTTTATGGTCCTAGCAGCAACTATCTTAGACTGATATTAATTCTTTACCTTTTAATTGTCCAATCATTCTATTCTTCCTTCTTGGCAGCCTCTTTAAGGTGTAATCTTTGTCCATTTTCCCTTCCAAACACATGTCCAGACCTTGGCTGATTGACCCATGGACTCACATAACCTCCCCATGGCGCTGTTCTCTGACAACCTGGCTCTTGCCAGTTCTTCTCACAGTTGCTTTACCAGATGCCCTGCTTCACTTCATCCAGCAGAGTTCAGGGTTCCCTCTCTGATCTATGGAACTGTTCTCAAGTCCTTGCTCAGACATGCATATGCACACACGCACACGCACACACACACACACACACACACGCATACGTACACGCTGTATTTGTCATATCTAAGTAGTTGGTCTCCATTGATTCTAGTTCCTTGAGATTTTTATCCAACCAGAAGATGTAGTTCCTTCATAATTCAAACCCATACCCTATACTCAGGTTTTTGTGACAATTTCCACTAGAACTAATTAAGAGAAAACATCATCAAATGATGGACGCTGGGATTTTTCTTTCCTGACTAATTGATATTCCAGGCCCATACCTATATTGATTCTGATCATTAATGACTCAATTTCTTTTAACAGAGAGGACCAGTAACCTGTGCTGTGCATTTTGTCATATGATCACAGGCGCTGAAATTTAAGAAGGTTTCTCTGCTGGGGTGGAGTGATGGGGGCATAACCGCACTCATTGCTGCTGCAAAATATCCATCTTACATCCACAAGATGGTGATCTGGGGTGCCAATGCCTACATCACTGATGAAGACAGCATGATTTACGAGGGTAGGTTCTGCAAACGGGAGATGCTGGGACAACAGCTCCTTCCCCTCTCTCTGTGTCTCATCTCTTAC
Organism: Cacajao melanocephalus; assembly: GCA_963573385.1. Classification (NCBI taxonomy): domain Eukaryota; kingdom Metazoa; phylum Chordata; class Mammalia; order Primates; family Pitheciidae; genus Cacajao; species Cacajao melanocephalus. Next base: position 5,468 of record CAUYLG010010721.1, on the reverse strand, counting down.
TGTGAGATATGTTGACAAGTTGTGTCTCATCTGCTTCTAGTTCTCGACTCTCAGGAAGGAAGAATAAGAGTTATCAGAAAAGTAATGCAATTTAACCAGTCTGAGTTTTAAAGCTTTCTATTTCCAGGAGTGAAACTTCCATGGCTTAGGAAAAGGCTGAGTAAAGTCACTATTTCCATTTACTACTATTGATAATGAACTTCAAGGAAGAAGGGGGTGATGTGAACTCTTCCAGTGGCACAGCATTCTACTCTCTGACATCTTTCTACTTCCCTCCTGGCTGCTCTTTCTTTCTCATCCCCCATTCTCTCCTAACTTGTGTCAAGATGTCTCTGGCCTGCCAGTCTGCTGGAGACAGTGCCTTCATGTAACCAAGCCTCCCCTTGCGCCCCCAACACTCCTCCTCCTGGCTCCTTGGTCATGCTACAGCGTTTGAGAACATGCTCATGATGTATGCAGCATTGATCACACCCCTCTTCTTGAAGCTTTGTTTGTCTGGAAGTTCTCGCCACTGTGCTCTCCCAACTTCACTTCCTCTCTCGGGCTGTTTCCTGGCTGACACGTGCCTGCTGCCGTATGTGGGCCGCAGTGTTCGAGTCCTCCAGGCGTCACCCTCAGTGCTCTGCTCCCCTCTCGCCCTCACACCTGAGTAGCTTCACTCAGCTCCTCACTCCACTAAACTCACAAACCCCACATATTTGACTGTTTTTTGTTTTTTTTTAAGAGGCAGGTTCTCACTGGGCATGGTGGCTTACACCTGTAATCTCAGCACTTTGGGAGGCCAAGGCAGGAGGATCTCTTGAGTCCAGGAGTTCAAGACCAGCCTGGGCAACATAACAAGATCCTGTATCTACAAAACATACAAAAATTACCCAAGCATGGTGGCATGTGCCTGTAGTCCCAGCCACTTGGGAAGCTGAGGTGGGATGATCACCTGAGCCAGGGAGGTTGAAGCTGCAGTGATCTGTGATTGCACCACTGCACTGTAGCCTGGGTGACAGAGGCGAGACCTTGTCCCCATTAAAAAAAAAAAAAAGAAAAAGAAAGAAAAGAAAAAGATAAGTTCTCACTGTGTTGCATTATTCAACTTTTTATTCAATTTTCTTACCTGGTTATCTCACCAGATACTTTAAATTCAGTCTGTCTAATACTGAATTCATGATCTTCCCTCTAGGCGTGCCCCTTCTGCCAAATTTCTTGTCTTTACAAATAATTCTCATTGGAATTATACGATTTCTCCCACAAAATAATATTTTCATTACTATGTATTGAGTGCCTGCCATGAGCTAAAGTCTTTAATGACATAATACCCCGTAAGGTCTCTGATACTCGGCCTGCTTCTCAAATGAAAAACCGGGGCTCACAGAAATGAGGACTCTTTCCAGACCGCATCCCCCACACTGCACCCTGCAGCCCACTCTGCTCCTCTGCCGGGCTCTGCATGGACCTATCTCGCCCTTCCGCCTCTCTCCCTCCCACCAGACTCCTGCCAGCCTCGTTGGTCCCACCTGGGCTGATTCCTTGCCTCTCCAACCCGTCCAGGTCCTTACCTCCTATCAGTAGGCCTCCTATGCTGCTCTAATAGCAATTCAGCAAGATGTGAATCTCATGGCATCTTACTTGAAGCCTTTCAGGACGCCCCACAATTTTCCTGATGAAGTTCAGGCTCCTCTGCTTTGCTCATGGAGTGAGTGCCCCTGACCTCTGCCTCTCCAGGTCCCGTCCCCCCACTTTCGCCTCCCAGCCGCCAGTGCCCAGCCATCCAAGACCACCTGGCCTCCTACAGCAGGTCTCGGGCTCCTGCCTCCTTTCAAGGGCCCTTCCCGCTCCCTCGCTTGCTTGCTGACTTCTCTTCTCCCAGAATAGCCCAAGCACTTCATCCTCTAGGACGCCCTCACTGCTGCCACCCCCTCTCCATTGCTGTATGAGCACACAAGCCACTTGGCTACAGATGGACAGCTGGTTCTTGTACCTGTCTCCTGGGGTATAGGAGCAACAGTATCTTGCTAGGGTCTAAGTCCATGAGTGACACTGCTGAGTGTTGTGGGCAGATATACAACATTACAAGTGACAAATCATTTTCCAGCAAAATTAATTTACACTTCCGGCAGGAATAGATGAGATTCCTTAACTTTTACCTCTTCATCAAAAGCTTGGAATTCTGACTTCTTTTTTTTTTTTTCCTGAGACAGAGTCTCACTCTGTTGCCCAGGCTGGAGTGCAGTGGCGCAGTCTCGGCTCACTGCAACCTCTGCCTCCAGGGTTCAAGCAATTCTTTGCCTCAGCCTCCCAAGTAGTTGAGATTATAGGCTCCCACCATCACGCCCAGCTAATTTTTTGTGTTTTTAGTAGAGACAGGGTTTCACCATGTTGGCCAGGCTGGTCTTGAACTCCTGACCTCAGGCAGTCTGCCCATCTTGGCCTTCCAAAGTGCTGGGAATACAGGCATGAGCCACTGTGCCTGGCCCCAATTCTCAGACTTTTTAATTCACTAACCAGTCAAATGGGCGTAAGATGTGATCTTTTTGGGGTCTTATTTGCATTTCCTATTACTAATAAGGTTGAAAATCTGTGTTTATTCACTATTTGAGTTTCTTCTGTATTCTATCCATATGTTTTTATTGGCTAAAAGCTTTTTATTATGTAATAATTGATACATACAATACAGTATGTCTAGGTATACAATATGAAGTGTAACAACAAATCCCCCTCCCCTACTCTCCACTCAACTCAGCACCAGAATGGTTTCAGTGTTATCACAGTGTTACTGACATGTAGTTTTTAAAAAAATACTCTAACTGATAACCCCTTTTAGGGCAGCTGTGTTGCAAACACCTTTTCACGGTGGGTGCCTTGCCTTTTTATTTACTAGACAGAACTACTTAATGTAAGGAAATGCCACAGTGTTTTATTTTTCTTTCCTTTTCCTGTTTTTCTTTCTTTTTTTTTTTTTTTTTTTTGAGACAGAGTCTCACACTATTGCGCTGGCTGGAGTGCAGTGGCGCCATCCCAGCTCACTGCAACCTGCTCAACATCAAACTATCCTTCTGCCTGAGCCTCCCAAGTAGTTGGAACTACAGGTGTGTGCCACCACGCCTGGCTAATTTTTTTTTTTTTTTTTTTTTTTTTTTGAGGCAGAGTCTCACTCTTGTTGTCCAGGCTGGAGTGCAATGGTGTAATCTTGGCTCACTGTAACCTCCACCTCTCGGGTTCAAGTGATTCTCCTGCTTCAGCCTCCTGAGTAGCTGGGATTACAGGCATGCGCCACCATGCCCGGCCAATTTTGTATTTTTAGTAGAGACCGAGTTTTTCCATGTTGGTCAGGCTGATCTCGAATTCCCAACCTCAGGTGATCCACCCACCTTGGCCTCCCAAAGTGCTGGGATTACAGGCGTGAGCCACCGCGCCAGGCCAATTTTTGTATTTTTTGGAGAGATGAGGTTCCACCACATGACCCAGGCTGGTCTCAAACTCCTGAACTCAAGTGGTCCACCCACCTCAGCCTCCCAGAGTGTTGGGATTACCTGGGTGAGCCACCACGCCCGGCCTCGCAGTGTTTTGTTTTCTCATTGGCTTGGCTGGTTTCATTTGATGTTAGATCCACCAACATGTTTGCCCATTTGTTTACTCACTTGTTCTTTCTTCTCAGATGTTCCTTCTAAAAGCATTTCTCTTCTCTCCTTCCTGAAGTTGTTTTTAGAAGTTCTTTAAGGGCAGCCTGTTAATGGTCAACTCAGTTTTTACCAAAAAGTGTCTTTCTTTCAGCCACCGTTTTTGAAAGTCTGTGTAGCTGAGTGTGGAAATGTAAGTGGAAAATTATCATCTCCCCCATTCTGCAGTCTCTGCCCTCCATCACTGCTGTTGAGAAGTTTCCTGTCCATCTACATGGTTCCTGCTTCGGAGTAATATGTCTTAACTCTCTGGCTGTTTTTCAGATTTCTTACCTTTGATATATTGCTGTTTTAATATATTCTGTCCAAGTGCAGATTTCATTTGATTTATCCTATTAGGAATACACTGCAGTTTTGTTTGTGGATTCTTTGATTCATTCTGAAAAACACTGCCACCCATTTTTTCTTCAAACAGGCATTTTTCATTTACCATATTCTCTTCTTCTGAGGCGAGTGGACTCGTCTTTTGAGCTTCCTTATCTCTTCTTCATCTTCTTGTCTCTCTGCATGGTGTTCTGCATAATTTAACAGTTCTCTTCCAGTTTTCTAGTTTTTTTATTAACTTTATAAAAATCCTGTTGGTTTTGTGACCTTTGGTTAGGAGCTAATATTTGCTTACTCTTAATCCAAAAACAAAACAGTGAACATAAATCTAGAGCGCCCTTCTTCAGAGAAGATTGCATTTGCTGCTCTTGGGAACCAGAGGATCATACCAGGCTGGGGCCATTCTTAGCTCAGCTTGATTCAGGAGTCTCAGGTTGGGCCCCCGGCCTGCCCGAGACACTGTGTCTCCACCCAGAGCAGGCCTGCCTTTGGAGCTGGCTTACTCCCTTTGATGTATTTTCAGGGTTCTCTTTCTCATGTGGAGACACACTCACACACTCACACCCTGGTTTCCATTAACCACTACAACTTCAGCAATGCCACAGAATTCTGTTTTGTGAAAGATCTAGTTCTTCCCCTGCAAGAAGATTTTCAGAGGGTATGGTCTGTCATACAGCCAAAAGTAGAAGCATCTGCAGGGTCTCTTTACTAGCCGTCTTCACACTGTCCTGCTTGCTTCTCTCTCCCTTATCCCCCTCCCCCAAACTTCTTCTCCACCCCACCTCTTCACTTTCAGGCTGTCTCCACGTACCTCACTTAAGTCTTTTCACTGTTGTGCAGAGCAGTTCATCCTCTTCAGCCTTTATCTTCGACTCACTCGGGGCCTACATTTAAGCCGATCAGCAGAAGCAAAGGCAGGTACCAGGTGCTGTCCTGTAATGGGGCCCTCCCTGCTCAGAAGGCAGCTGTGATTGTAAATAGCAGTTTTCCTCCATTTGGTGATTTCAATTCACTAAACATACAGTGAGTGCCTGCCAGGCACCTGACGCTGTCTGGGTCCCTGTAGAGATTGTTGTTCATGTGAGTTCATGCCATTAGTGTTACGTTTATTCCGTGTGAATCATGTAGCTCTCAGTAAGCAATATGTAATGTGCTCAAGAGCATGAGAATCTTTACTTATCACAGTGTATTGAGGTATGGAAACAATTGGGCTAAGGAAATGCATTTGTTGATTCATGTTAATGGTTGTTTTTAGCTATCTTCCCTACTAGTGAATCATCTACAATATACTTTGAAATTGGTACTCAGCCTTTTCTTTTTTTCTTTTTTTTTTAAAGACAGGGTTTCACCATGTTGGTCAGGCTGGCCTTGAACTCCTGACCTCAGGTGATCCGCCCGCCTTGGCCTCCGAAGTGATTGGATTACAGGTGTAAGCCACCACGCCCAGCAGTACTTAGCCTTTTACACCCTTAT
>CAUYLG010010719.1:0-28477 GCA_963573385.1 Cacajao melanocephalus | reverse complement strand
ATTTCTTCCAGGTTTACTGGTTTATGTGCATAGAGTTGTTTGTAGTAATCTCTGATGGTGGTTTGTATTTCTGTGGAATCTGTGGTGATATCCCCTTTATCATTTTTTTGTTGTATTTATTTGATTCTTCTCTCTTTTCTTTTTTATTAATCTGGCTAGCGATCTGTTTTGTTGATCTTTTCAAAAAACCAACTCCTGAATTTATTAATTTTTTGAAGGGTTTTTTTGTGTCTCTATCTCCTTCAGTTCTGCTCTGATCTTAGTTATTTCTTGTCTTCTGCTAGCCTTTGAGTTTTTTTGATCTTGCTCCTCTAGCAATTTCAATTTTGACGATAGGGTGTCAATTTTAGATCTTTCCTTGCTTCTTATGTGGGCATTTATTGCTATAAATTTTCCTCTAGACACTGCTTTAAATGTGTCCCAGAGATTCTGGTACGTTGTGTCTTCGTTCTTGTTGGTTTTGAAGAACATCTTTATTTCTGCCTTCATTTCATTGTTTATCCAGTCAACATTCAAGAGCCAGTTGTTCAGTTTCCATGAAGTTGTGCTGTTCGGAGTTAGTTTCTAAATTCTGAGTTCTAATTTGATTGCACTGTGGTCTGAGAGGTGTTTGTTATGATTTCTGTTCTTTTGCGTTTGCTGAGGACTGATTTACTTCCAATTATTTGGTCAATTTTAGAGAAGGTTTGATGTGGTGCTGAGAAGAATGTATATTCTGTGGATTTGGGGTGGAGAGTTCTGTAGATGTCTATTAGGTTTGCTTGTTCCAGATTTGAGTTCAAGCCCTTGATATCCCTGTTAATTTTCTGTCTTGTTGATCTGTCTAATATTAATAGAGGAGTGTTAAAGTCTCCCACTATTATTGTGTTGGAGTCTAAGTCTCTTTGTAGGTTGATAAGAACTTGCTTTATGTATCTTGGTATTCTTGTATTGGGTGTGTATATATTTAGGATTGTTAGCTCTTCTTGTTGCATTGATCTGTTTCCCATTATGTAATGCCCTTATTTGTCTCTTTTGATCTTTGTTGGTTTAAAGTCTGTTTTAACAGAGACTAGGATCACAACTCCTACTATTTTTTGCTCTCCAGTTGCTTGGTGGATCTTCCTCCATCCCTTTATTTTAAGCCTATGTGTTTCCTTGCATGTGAGATGGGTTTCCCGCATACAGCACGTGGATGAGTTTTGACTTTTTATCCAATTTGCCAGTCTGTGTCTTTTGATTGGGGAATTTAGCCCATTTTACATTTAAGGTTAATATTGTTATGTGTGAATTTGATCCTGCCATTTTGATGCTAGCTGGTCGTTTTGCCCATTAGTTGACACAGTTTCTCCATTTTGTCGATGCTTTCTACCATTTGGTATGTTTTTGCAGTGGCTGGTACTGGTTGTTCCTTTCCATGTTTAGTGCTTCTCTCAGGAGCTCTTGTAAGGCAGCCCTGGTGGTGACAAAGTCTCTCAGCAATTGCTTGTCCATAAAGGATTTTCTTTCTCCTTTGCTTATGAACGTTAGTTTGGCTGGATATGAAATTCTGCATCGAAAGTTCTTTTCTTTAAGGATATTGAATATTGGCCCCCCCACTCTCTTCTGGCTTGTAGGGTTTCTGCTGAGAGATCCGCTGTGAGTCTGATGGGCTTCCCTTTGTGGGTAACTCAATCTTTCTCTCTGGCTGCCCTTAGCATTTTTTCCTTCATTTCAACCCTGGTGAATCTGACGATTATGTGCCTTGGGTTGCTCTTATTGAGGAATATCTTTGTGGTGTTCTCTATATTTCCTGGACTTGAATATTGGCCTGCCTTGCTAGGTTGGGGAAGTTCTCCTGGATAATATCCTGCAGAGTATTTTCCAGTGTGGATTCATTCTCTCTGTCACATTCAGGTATGCCTATCAAATGTAGATTAGGTCTTTTCACATAATCCATATTTCTTGGAGGCTTTGTTAATTTTTTTTTACTTTTTTTCTCTAATCTTGCCTTCTCATTTTATTTCATTGAGTTGATCTTCAATCTCTGATATCCTTTCTTCTGCTTGGTCGATTTGACTATTGAAACTTGTGTATGCTTCGCGAAGTTCTCCTGTTGTGTTTTTCAGCTCCATCAATTCACTTATATACTTCTCTAAGCTGGTTATTCTCGTTAGCATTTTGTCAAACCTTTTTTCAAAGTTGTTAATTTCTTTGCATTGGGTCAGAACATGTTCTTTTATCTCTGAGTAGTTTGTTATTATCCACTTTCTGAAGCCTGTTTCTGTCAATTCATCAGACTCATTCTCCATCCAGCCTTGTTTCCTTGCTGGTGAGGAGTTATGATCCCTTGGAGGAGGAGAGGTGTTCTGGTTTTGTGTGTTTTCATCCTTTTTGACCTGTTTTTTCCCCATCTTTGTGGATTTATCTACCTGTGGTCTTTGTAGTTGCTGTCTTTCAGATGGGATCTCTGAGTGGACACCCTTTTTGTTGATGATGAAGTTATTTCTTTCTGTTTTTTAGTTTTCCTTGTAACAGTCAGGCCCTCTGCTGTAGGACTGTAGTAGTTCCACTCCAGAGCTTACTTGCCTGAAGATCACCTGTGGCGGCTGCAGAACAGTAAAGGTTGCTGCTAGTTTCTTCTTCTGCTATCTTTGTCGCAGAAGGATACCCGCCAGATGTCAGCCTCAGCTCTCCTTTATGAGGTGTCTCTTTGGATATATGGGGGTAGGGGAGCTGCTTGAGGAGACAGTCTTTCCCTTATAGGAGCTCAAGTGCTGTGCTGGAAGCTCTGTTGTTCCATTCAGAGTTGCTGGGCAGGTGTGTTTAAGTCTGCTGCAGCAGAACTCATAACTGCCTTTTTTTCCCAGGTGCTCTGTCCTGAGAAGGTGGGGCTTTATTTATAAGTTCCTGATGTGCTGCTGCCTTTTTTCAGAGATGCCCTGCCCAGCGAGTAGGTAGCCTAGTTACATTCTGCCAGCAGAGGCATTGTTGAATTGCCATGGGCTCTGCCCAGCTGCTGTGTGAACTTTCTTGTAGTTTTCTTTATAGAGTTATAGTTAGAACTGCCTCAGTAATGGTGGGCTGCCTCAGTAATGGTGGACTGCCTCAGTAGTGGTGGACTGCCTCTGTAATGGTGGACACCCTTCCCCCCACAGAGCTGGACTGTCCTGGGTCCAGATGTGCTTGCTGTGAAACTCTCAATCCAGAGCATTTCAGATTACTGGTCTTTGTTTGGGGTGGAACTTGCAGAGCCAGATCACCTGGCTCCCTGTTTCAGCCCCCTTTTTTTCAGTTCAGTGGGTGACTCTGTCTCCCAGGTGTTCCAGGCGCCAGTTGAAACTGCCGCCCAGAGTTGTGTGAGTTTTTGTGTGGAGGCCCACTGCGCTGGCTGAAACAGCCACACTAGAGACTCATGGAACTTTTCCACCCAGGAATTTCCTGGTCTGTGGGCAGTAAAATCTCATTTGGAAATGCGGTGATCACTCACCCTCTGCATTATCACTGGGAACTGCACTGCAGAGCTGTTCCTATTTGGCCATCTTGGATTGTCTCCCTTGAAAATTATTACTCTAGCTGCTATATGGAAATTATATAGCAGGAGATCATTATATTAATATTAACAGTTATTGCAATGGTCCAGGCAAGAGACATTTTTGGGGGGCTGGTTTAGTAGTAGTGAAGACGAAAATGAAACTATGAGATATATATTTGTAGAAAAAATTAGTAGAAATTGTTGACTTCTGGATGGAGATGTCATTTTCTGAGACAGGAAACATTAGAGGATAAACATGTTTGGGAGAGATTGATAAATGAAACTTTCATGTAATTAGTAATAATTACTTAAGGGATAGATTTCATTTTAATCAAGAATATAATTTATTTATAAGTGTTAAACAAAAGGGATACTAGCACACTGCTAGCTTGAATAAAATCTCAAGCCTATATTTCTTGCTACTTAATGAAACTTGGTCTGGAAAATTACTTTTAATGTGCAATTTGATATCAGTTAATATAAGTGAGCCTAAGCTAATTTAATAATTTGTTGGTATGCATAATGAATTAAAATCTTATGTTATATAACTGTTTCAACAAGGTGATCCTATTTAGAGGCTATTAATAAAAGATGGTAGCACAACTGAAAAATACCTTTGTGAGGCTCCAGGGCCATGGTCTTCAGTATGATCATTAACTGCAGATTTTTACAATGAGTTGTTCACAGCTGTTTCCATAACAGCCATTAAAATATTTACAAGAAAATGCTTTAAGGTAGGCAGGTGTCATTGAGCATATCCATTATTAACAAGGCTGGTAGGAAAACAAAAATGAAAAAAGTGCTAAAAGAAGAAATAGAGCATCACTGTGTTTTCTGATGGTCTCTGATTGCATGTACTATCCATATGCTTTGCCTAAAAAATAAATTTCCCCCAGGCTACATGATTTCTTTTCTCTCTGTTTAGGAACTTTAAGAGATGTTAGCTATTCAATAGAAATAGCATCATTATTTTTAGTTTAAATCTTGCTAATAATACATATTTTGCACTGACATATTTTCATAAATATTCAACTTTGAAAAAGTTGAAAAAATTCATGCATTTCCATTTATAGGAAGTGAACACCCAACAGAAGTTCCTACGCATAAAAATTAAAGAAGGAATAGATAAATAGGTAGATTTCAGTGCAGTGTGGGTGGGGAAACTGACTGGCAATGGAGTGGCAGGCAGCTAACTCCTAATGTTCTATTTTAAAGACTTTGGAAATTATAATTAAAAACAACAGATATGATCAAAATGTTCATATTTGACAAAAGGTATGTATTTATATATGCAACTTTCAGATTTGATTTTTGAGATTTTGGAAATGAACAGTATTTTCAACAACATAATGAAAGTACAGTGTGAATACTTGCCTTTGGATAAAGAAGCAGCTGCCTAGCTCTTCTCCCTTCTCCTAGTCTCTGTGGCAGCCATGGGGGAGCGCCTCTCAGATCTCACTTCTAAAGAGAATATGCCAAAGGGAGGGCAGTTTACAGCCTGCAGCACCTTCAGGATCCATTGCAGTATTCAAGCCTAGGACACAGTCTGCCTAAGCAATGCTAACCAATGCCTGAGCATAGTGAGGGTATTAGGGATTGCTTATGTCTGTGCCATGTGGAAATCCGGTAAAGGATAATTTGCTCTGGAGCTTCATTTTGGGCTGGCTGAGACCTCAAAGCCGTTTGAGCATCCTTCTACCCAATCTTCCTTCCTACCCTTTCTATTTTCATAGGTATTGAAACAGCATTGTAGTCTGCAAAGTTCCTTGCTTGCTCTTTCTTGTCTTTCACAAGGATTGTCCCTAATGATCTATTGGACTTTTATCTTCTTCCTGGCATCTGCTTCCTGCACAATCCCTGATTTCTTTGGTGTCTGAATTCCCTCCTGTGTAATTCACTGTCACTCCTGAAGCCCTGCCTTAAAGCCTATATTCAGTTGAATTGAGTTAACTATTTTCAAGACATGTAAGTGAGGCACTGGGCTAGGCATGATAGAAATACTAATATGGTATGACAGAATATTACTTTTAAAAAGTCTAAATAATTGAGAACAGCAAACACATAAAAAACAAAAACAGTTAAAATAAAGGTATCCAGAAAAGACGTTGAAAATGCAGAAAACACGTAGAATATCCTAGAAGAAAATATGCCAAAGCTGAATCCCAAAGATAAGCAAGTGTTATGCAGGTAAAGCGAGAAGGACATTCCAGGCACAACATGAGTAAAATTGCAAAGTCCTGGAACAGCATGGAGTATGAGGAGCATGAAGCATAGAGTGTTTTGTGCTAAGCATGTTCAGTGTCAAACATGTTCAGTGCTAAGCATGCCCAGTACTCAGTATGTTCAGTGCTAAGTATGCTCAGTGCTAAGCATGTTCAGTGCTGAGCAGCATGGAGTGTTCAGTGCCAAGTGTGAGAGTGGCAGGAGATAGATAGTGAAGTAGATGTCAAGGGAAAGGGATGGGAGCGCTGTGTGCCTGACCAAGAAGACTGTACTTTGTCTCCAGGTCACAGAGAGTCACTGAGGGCTGACCAAGTAGATGCATGCACTTCCATATTCAGGAAGACAGTACCCTAAAACTATAAGATCAGATTGGAGTTTTAGATAAATCACTCTGGCCATAGCATGAAAAAAGGATTCATAGAGGGGCCTGATCAGAACCACTGAAAACAGGTTAGCTCGGCTGGGTATGGTATAGCTCACATCTGTAATCCCAACACTTTGGGAGAATGAGGTGGGGGGATCGCTTGAGGTTAGGCATTCAAAACCAGCCTGATCAACATGGTGAAACTCCATAGCTACTATAACCAACCAAACAAACAAACAAAAAATAGCCCGGAATCGTGGCGTGTGCCTGTAGTCCCAGCTACTCTGAATGCTGAGGCAGAAGAATTGCTTGAACCTGGGAGGTGAAGGTTGCAGTGAACTGAGATTGCACCACTGCACTCCAGCCTGGGCAACTGGGTAACAGAGTGAGACTTGGTCTGAAAAAAAAAAAAAGAAAACACATGAACTCAAACATTCTTCCATATCCTGGGAAAACTTTAATTTCCTCCCAGGATTTCTGCAAATTCCTGGGCTTATGGTGGAAGGCCTGTATTTTTCTGGTCACCTCAGATTCTAAACTTCTGTTTTGATTAGATTGGTTCAGTTCATCAGCTGTCCTCCTATTCACACCCTGCTTTCTTCATTCCACATTGTATACACCCAGACAGGCACTCAGTTTCCAGTTCACTTCCTGCCATCTCCATTCCCAAAAACCACTCCACATTCTTATCTTTCAACACATCCATACCAACATGGTTTTTGGACATAGAGAAAATTTTGCTTAAACTTTTTTTTTGAAAGGAAGAGGGGAGGGATTGGAAGTGGAACTACTTTCTTTGAGCAAAAGAAAAAAAGCTTGTTTTAAAAAATCCTTTTGTTGACAGTTTCTTATGAAGATAAAATACTCTTACCATTTGATCCAGCAATCACATGCCTGTTTACCCAATTGAATGAGAAACTTCTGTCTCCACAAAAATGTGCACATGAATGTTTATAGCAGCTTTATTTAAGAATCACACAAAACTGGAAGCAATCAAGATACCTTTCAGTAGGTGAATGGATAAACAAACGTGGTACATCATACAGTGGGATATTATTCAATGCTGCACAGAAATGAGTTGTCAAGCCATGAAAAGACATGGAGGTGTCTGGGCTCAGTGGCTCAAGCCTGTAATCCCAGAACTTTGGGAAGCTGACGCAGGCGGATTACCTGAGGTCAGGAGTTCGAGACCAGTCTGGCCAACATGGCAAAACCCTGTCTCTACTAAAAATGCAAAGATTATCTGGGTGTGGTGGGCACGCCTGTAATCCCAGCTACTCAGGAAGCTGAGGCAGGAGAATCCTTTGAACCCAGGAGGTGGAGGTTGCGGTGAACAAAGATCATGCCACTGCACTTTAGCCTGGGTGACAGAGCGAGACTCCGTCTCAAAAAAAAAAAAAAAAAAAAAAAAAGACATGGAGGATGGAGAAAACTTACTAACATTGGTAAGTGAAAGAAGCCAGTCCGAAATGGCTATATACTGTATGATTCCAACTATATGACATCTTTGAAAAGATAAAACAATAGAGACAGTGAAAAGATCAGGTGTGAGGGGATGTGAGAGGGAGGGGAGAAATGAATAGGTGGAGCACAATGGATTTTAGGACAGGGAAACTATTTCACGTGGAATTGTAATGGTGGATATATATCACTCTGCATTTCTCAAAACCCATAGAATGTACAACAAATAGAACTTTAATGTAAAGTATGGAGTATAGTTAATAATCTTTAATATAGATTTATTATAACAAATGTTACAAATGGTCATTATTCTAGGTCAAAATATTGATAATAGGGGAAACTATGGGAGGGATCGAGGGGATGGATGAATGGAAGTCTACATTCTATCTGCTCAGTTATCCTGTAAATCTGCCAAAATATCTATTAATGTTTTATAATAATCTACTGCCCATTTCTACCAACTTAGTTGCAGACTTTTCACCTGAAAAATTTTCGTTTTGTTTTGTCCTTGTATTTTCTCTTCTCCTCCTTGTTCATTTATCATTAAAAGCAGCTTAGTTACATACTTTAATCCTATCTCTTAACAAGCCATGCCCAAAGAGTTTTAGCTTCCTTCCCCAAATATTTATCAGAGTATTTTCTTAAACCAAGACTGTTACTCCCTAACAAAAGTATTGGTGCCAGCTGAAAAGACAATTTTTTCACCCTGCTACATATGTATGCTAACAGTCTACCCTGACAAACTGATGAAATGTGACTTTGATGACTTAAGAACAAGTAATACTGGCTAAGTCATCAAATGAGCAAAATTGGGAAACTGGATGACCAGACATGGTTTACCTATTTGAAGATTTATTAAATGTTCAAATTTTTCTGCCTTTCCATTCTTTCTTTTCCTTTCTGGTAGCCATTTTTTTTTCTCAGCAATATTCTTTTTATTCAGTTTGCTTTGAATAACAGTTAAGCTGTTCTTCCTATAGAGTAGCCATTCTTTATTTTGTTACTTTCTTAATAAACTTGTTTTCACATAAAAATAATAATAATAATAATGAAAGGTCAGGCGTCGTGGCTTATGCCTATAATTCCAGAACTTTGGGAGGCTGAGGCAGGTGGATCACTTGAGTCCAGGATTTCGAGATGAGCCTGGGCAAAATAGCAAGACTCTGTCTCTATTTAAAAAGAAAAAAAAAGTTAAGATAATAGTGACTAGAAGATTCCTTCAATAGATGCTTGACTATCTCCATACCTCAATTAATGTGGCTGTTAGTTTTTCTTGAGTTAAAAAAAATTGTATATATATTTTTATTGACAACATTATATATTTTTATCATGTGAAGCATGATGTTTGGAACTATGTATAGTGGACTCAAGCAAATTAACATATGCATTAACTCATATTTGCCACTTTTTGTGGTGAGAACTTTAAAATCTACTCTCAGCAATTTTCAAAATGCATTGTTATTTGCTACGGTCATGATGTACAATAAATCTCTTGAATCTATTTTTCTTATCTAACTGAAATTTTGTATCCTTTAACCAACATCTCCCAATCTTGCACTCTCCCACCTGCATTCACCATTGATATTCACCATTCTACTTCTATGATATCAACTTTTTTATATTTCACACATAAGTGGGGTCATATATTTGCCCTTCTGTGCCTGGCTTATTTCTTTTTTCTTTTCTTTTTAAAAATTTCAATAGGTTTTTGGGGAACAGGCGGTGTTTAGTTACATGAATGAGTTCTTTAGTTATGATTTCTGAGATGTTGGTGTACCCATCACCCAAGCAGTGCATACTGTATCCAATGTGTAGTCTTTTATCCCTCACAACCCCCTGCCCTTTCCCCTGACTCCCGAAAGTTCATCGTATCATTCTTAAGCCTTTGCATCCTCACAGCTTAGCTCCCACTTATGAGTGAGAACATACAATGTTTGGCTTCCCATTCCTGAGTTATTTCACTTAGAATACTGATCTCTGATTCCATCCAGATTGCAGCAAATGCCATTATTTCGTTCCTTTTTGTGACTGAGTAGTATTCCGTGGTGTATATACACCACAATTTCTTTATCCACTCATTGATTGATGGGCATTTTGGCTGGTTCGATATATTTGCAATTGTGAATTGTGCTGCCATAGACATGCATTTGCAAGTATCTTTTTCGTATAATGATTTATTTTCCTCTTGGTAGATATCCATTAGTGGGATTGCTGGATTAAATGGTAGTTCTACTTTCAGTTCTTTAAGAAATCTCCATACTGTTTTCCATAGTGGTTTGAGAATTGTTTATTTATGTCCTTAGCCCACTTTTTGATGGGATTGTTTGGGTCTTTCTTGCGATATGTTTGAGTTCCCTGTAGATTCTGGATATTAATCCTTCTGTCAGATGTATAGATTGTGAAGATTTTTCTCCCACTCTGTGTTTTGTCTATGTATTCTGCTGATTGTTTCTTCTGCTGTGCAGAAGCTTTTTAGTTTAGTTAAGTCCCATCTATTTATTTGTGTTTTTGTTGCATTTGCTTTTGGGTTCTTGGTCATGAAGTCTTTAACTAAACTATGTCTAGAAGGGTTTTTCTGATGTCATCGTCTGGAATTTTTATGGTTTCAGGTTTTAGATTTAAGTCCTTGTTTCACCTTGAGTTGATTTTTGTCTAAGGTGAGCGATGAATATCCAGATTCATTTTTCTACAAGTGGCTTGCCAACTGTCTCAGCACCATTTGTTGAATAGGGTGTCTTTCCCCCACTTTATGTTTTTGTTTGCTTTGCCAAAGATCAGCTGGCTGTAAGTATTTGGGTTTATTTCTGAGTTCTCTATTCTGTTCCATTGGTCTATGTGCCTATTTTTATACCAGTATCATGCTGTTTTGGTGACTATGGCCTTATTATATAGTTTTAAGTCAGGTAATGTGATGCCTCCAGATTTGTTATTTTTGCTTAGTCTTGCTTTGGCTCTGAGGGTTCTTTTTTTGGCTCCATATTAATTTTAGAATTGTTTTTTCTATTTCTGTGAAGAATGATGGTGGTATTTTGATGGGAATTATATAGTTTGAAGTCAGGTAATGTGATGCCTCCAGATTTGTTCTTTATGCTTAGTCTTGCTTTGGTTCTTAGGGCTCTTTTTTGGTTCCATATGAATTTTAGAATTGCTTTTCCTATTTCTGTGAAGAATGATGGTGGTATTTTGATGGGAATTGCATTGAATTTTTAGATTCCTTTTGGTAGTGTGGTTATTTTCACAATATTGACTCTACCCATCCATGAACATGGGATGTGTTTCCATTTGTGTTGTCTATGGTTTCTTTCAAAAGTGTTTTATAGTTTTCCTTGTAGAGGTCTTTCACCTCCTTGATTAGGTATATTCCTAAGTATTTTATTTTTGTAGCTATTGTAAAAGGGATTGCGTTCCTGATTTGATTCTCAGCTTGGTGTATAGAAGAGCTACTGATTTGTTTACATTAATTTTGTATCCTGACACTTTATTGAATTCATGTATCAGTTTTAGGAGCTTTTTGGAGGTAAGGTGTAAAAAAACCTTTGTTTTGTCATATTACCAGAATTTTTTTTCTGGTTCCTTCTCATTTGGGTAGACTATGTCAGAGAGAAGATCTGGGACCCAAGGGCTGCTGTTCAGATTGTTTTGTCCCACAGCATTCTCCTTTAATGTAGTGTTCTCCTCCTTCCCCTAGGGATGCGACTTTCTGAGAGCCAAACTGTACTGTTTGTTATTTCTCTTCTAGATCTAGCCATCCAGCAGAGCTACTGGTTTCTGAGCTGGTACCGGGGACTGTCTGCACAGAGTTCTGTGATGTGAACCATCTTCAGATCTCTCAGCCATGAACAGCACTTGCTCCAGTAGAGGTGGCAAGGGAGTGAAATGGACTCTGTGAGGGCCCTTAGTTATGGTTTTGTTTATTGCACTAGCTTTTGTGTGGGTTGTCTTCCTGGTAGGAGGTAGCACCTTCAGAAGACCATCAGCTATAGTAGTATAGGGAGGATCAGGACATGAGTGAGGGCCTAGAGCTCCCAAGAGATTATGTCCTCTGTCTTTGGCTGCCAGGTAGGTAAAGACCATCAGGTGTGTGTGGAGGGGGGACTGGATTAGACGTATCTGAGCTCAGACTCTTTTTGGGTGGGGCTTGCTGTGGCTGCTGAGGGGGATGGAGCTGTGGTGATGAGGCCAGTGAAGTTATGTTTCCAGTGGGATTATGGCTGCCTCTGCTGTGTCATGCAGGTGGCCAGGGAAGTCAGCTGTTACAGGCCTCACCCAGCTCCCACACAGCCTAAAAGACTGGTTTCACTCCCACCATGCCCTTCACCCCAACAGTACCAGGATTATTTCCGGGCAGTGAGTAAGCAGGACTGAGAACTTGCCCCAGGTTACCAGCCTCCTGGCTGAGAAATCAAGCAGGGGGCTTTCAGATTTCACACCTTTCTGCCTGCTGTGGCTTCTGTGCTGTTGTCTGCACTCCTGATTCACCCCTCCTCTGAGTTCTGTCCAGGAAACTCCATGTTTGGTCAAATTATTACAAAGTTTAGTTGGAAGTTTCCTTTGCCCTGTGGTCTTTCCCAGTTTTTCTGGCAACCCTCCCCAAGGACCTCTGCAAGACAAAGTCAGAAATGGCTTCCCTAGGGACAGAGAGAGCCCACAGGGCTCTTCCCACTGCTTCCTCCACCCCTGAATTTCGCTTGGCTCTCAAAACTTGTCTCAGCTCCAGGTAAAGTCAAGTCCTTCTCCCATGATCTGGGCCTTCAGGTTCCTTAGTGAGGGTGTGTTGGGGCATAGACGATTCCCCTTTCACACTTTCACACTTTAGGCACTCAGTTTTTCGGTTGTCTCTCAGAGCCTGCAGGAGCAATTTACTTCCTTCAA
The DNA here is from genome assembly GCA_963573385.1 of Cacajao melanocephalus. Classification (NCBI taxonomy): domain Eukaryota; kingdom Metazoa; phylum Chordata; class Mammalia; order Primates; family Pitheciidae; genus Cacajao; species Cacajao melanocephalus. The sequence goes on along the minus strand of CAUYLG010010719.1, from coordinate 16,064 downwards.
AGGGTTTATGAATTCTCTTGGCTTTCCTGGCATGTTCCTGTGTTAGTTCTTAGAGTGAAAGTTCACGATGTGAGTCTTCACATGCTGCTCTGTCTGTCTGAGTGGTAGCTGCAATTTAGTCCTGCCTCCTATTCACCATTTCCCCCAATTTCTCCCCATTGGCTTATTTCATTTAAACATAATATCTTCTAGGTTCATCCATGTTGCAAATACAAAGTTGTCTTTCTTTTTAAGCTTGTGTAGTGTTATATATTTTCATGTGTGTGTGTGTATACATTTTATATATATATATATATATATATATATATATATATATGGCATATTTTCTTTATCCATTCATCTCTTGATGGACAGTTAGATTGATTCTGTATCTTGGCTATTGTGAATAATGCTGCAGTAACTATGGGGGTGCAGATATCTCTTCAACATGCTGATTTCTTTTGGATATATGCCTAGTAGTAGGATTTCTGGGTGATATGGTAGTTCTATTTTCAGTTTTCTGAGGAACCTCCATACTGTTTTATATGATGCCTGTACTAATTTACATTCCCACCAGCATTATTCAAGAAGTTCACTTCTTTTTACATCCTTGTCAGCACTTGCTATCTTTCTTTCTTTCTTTTTTTTTTAACATGAAGGCTGGAGTGCAGTGGCACGATCTTGGCTCACTACAACCTCCGCCTCCCATGTTCAGGCAATTCTCCTGCCTCAGTGTCCTAAGTAGCTGGGATTACAGGCATGTGCCACCACACCCAGCTGATTTTTGTATTTTTAGTAGGGATGAGGTTTCACCATGTTTGTCAGGCTGGTCTTGAACTCCTGACCTCGAGATCCACCCGCCTCAGCCTCCCAAAGTGCTGGGATTACAGGCGTGGGCCACCACACCTGGCCTCTTTCATCTTTTTAAAGTAGCCATTCTAACAGATGTGACGTGATGTCTTATTATGGTTTTAATTTGCATTTCCCTGATGATTAATGATGCTGAGCATTTTTTTTTTTCATATAGCTGTTGGTCATTTGCTAGTCTTTTTTAGAGAAATGTCTATTTGGGTCCTTTATCAGTTTTTTTTTTTTTTTCTGTTTAGTTGTTTGAGTTTCTTGTATATTTTTGATATTAGCTTTTCATCATCAGCAGTATGATGTGCAAATATTTTCTCCCATCCTGTAGGTTGTCTCTTCACTCAGTTAAAGCTTTTTAGTTACTCTGTGGAAGCTTTTTAGTTTGACATAATTCCATTTGTCTATTTTTTCTTTTGTTGTCTGTGCTTTGAGGTCATAACCAAAAAAATTATTCTCCAGACTGATATCATAAAACTTTAAAAAATTTGTTTTCTTCTAGTAGTTTCCAGTTTCAGGTCTTACATTTCAGTCTATAATCCATTTTGAGTTAGTTTTTGTATATAGTGTGAGATAAGAATCTAATTTTATTCTTCTTCATGAAGATATCCTGTTTTACCAAAACCAATGATTAAAAACACTTTTGTGTCTCCATTGTGTGGTTTGGTACCTTTGTTGCAAATTAATTGACTAAATTAATGTGTATATTTATTTCTCAGCTTTTTATTTTTCTCTGTTGATCAATGTGTCTGTTTTTATGCCAGTGCTATGCTGTTTTCATTACAATAGCTTTATAATATACTTTGAAGTTGGAGGTGTGATGCCTCCAGCTTTTTTCTTTTTGCTCAAAATTATTTTGACTATTTGGGGGTCCTTTGTGATTCCATATAAAGTTTACAATTGTTTTTCTATTTCTGGGAAAAATGACACTGGAATTTGATAGGGAATGAATCTGTAGATTGCTTTGGTTAGTATGAACGTTTTAATAATAGTGATATATCTTTCCATTTATTTGTGTCCTCCTCAATATTTTTTATTAGTGTTTTACAATTTTCTGTCTTTCACCTCCTTAGTTAAATTTATTCCTAATTGCATTGGAAAATGGACTCTGAAACAAATATTCCTAAGTATTATTTTTGTAGCTATTGTAAGTGGGATTGTATGTTGATTTCATTTTCAAATAGATTGCTGTTAGTGTACAGAAATACCACTAATTTTTATATGTGGATTTTGTAATCTGTAACTTTACTGAATTCACTTATTAGTTATAACAGCTTTTTGATGGCATTTTTAGGTAATTTTGTATATAGGATTGTGTCATCTGCAAGCAGCAACAATTTAACTTCTTTCCTTCTAATTTGGATGGGTTTTCTTTCTCTTTCCTAATTGCTCTAAGACTTCTAGTACTATGTTGAATAGAAGTGGTAAGAGTGAGCATCCTTGTCTTATTTCTGATCTTAAATAAAAAGATTTCAACTTTTCACCATTGAGTTTTATGTTAACTGCAGTTATGTCATAGAAGGCCTTTATTTGATTAAGAAACATTTCTTTTTATGTCTAATTTGTTAAGAGTCGATATGAATTTTGTCAATTTTTTTTTCTGAGGTGATCATATGGTTTTAGGCTTTAATTCTGTTCATATGGATTATTGCATTTATAGAATTTTGTGTGCTAAACTATCTTTGTATCCCTAGAAAAATCCCACTTGATCATGGTGTATGATTCTTTGAAAGTACTGTTGAATTTGGTTTGCTAGTATTTTGTTGAAGATTTTTGCATCTAAATTCATGAGGGATGTTGGCTTATAATTTTCTTTCCTTGTAGTGTCTTTGTTTAACTTTGATATCTGGGTATTGCTAACCTCATAAAATGGGTTTGGAAGTATTCCCTCCTCTTCTATTTTTTGGAGACGTTTTTAAAGGGTTGGTGTTAGTTATTCTTTAAATGTTTAGTAGAACACAACAGTGAAGCCACAGTTCCTGGGATTTTCTTTGATGAGAAACTTTTTATTACTGATTTAATCTCCTTACATGTTACGAGTCAGTCCAGATTTTTAAATTCTTCATGATTCAGTCTTTTATTTCTTCAATATGTGTCTAGAAATTTACCCATTTATTCTAGGTTGTTCAATTTGTTATCATATAATTATTTATAGTAGTCTCTTAGGATCCATTGTATTTTTGTGGTACCGGTTATAATGTTTTCTCTTTGATTTCCGATTTTATTTATCTGAGTTTTCTCTCTTTTTTTCTTAGTAAAATGTTTTTACTAAAGGTTTGTCAAATTTGTTTACCTTTTCAAAACACCAAGTCTTAGTTTCATTGACCTTTTCTGTTGTTTTTCTAGTCTTATTTTAATTCTGCCCTGATCTTTATTGTTTATTTCCTTCTACTAACTTTGGACTTAGTTTGTTCTTTTTCTAGTCCCTTGAGATGTAACATTGGATTGTTAATATGAGATCTTTATTCTTTTTGATGTAGGTATTTATTGCTATAAACTTCCTTCTTCAACCTGCTTTCTTACATCCTATAAGTTTCAATATGTTGTGTTTCCATTTTTAATTCTCAAAATATGTTTAATTTTCCTTTTAACTTCTTTGATTCATTTGTTGTTCAGAAGCATGCTGTTTAATTTCCATATACTTGTGAATTTTCCAAAATTTCTCCTATTTATTTTTACATTTATATCATTGTTGTCAGAAAAGATTCTTGATATGATTTCAGTCTTTTTTTAAAATAAATTTTAAATACACATTGCATTTTATTATTTAGAGTATCTATCTCATAGATTTGGTATTAAGATTGGATTAAATAAATTTGTATAAAGTTCTTCACATCATAAATGCTCAATTGATGTATTTCTGTATTTTTAGGACACTTGCGTCCCTCTCAAGGAAGTGGATGTAAAAGCATTCCACTTTTAGTTCACGATATATTTTTTAAAAAATTAGAGGCAGGGTCTTGTTATGTTGCCTCCAGGCTAGCCTTGAACTCTTGGGCTCAAGTGATCCTCCCACCTCAGCTTCCTGAGCTTCCTGAACAGCTGAGCAATGTTTTACAAATAGGCTTTCCTTTATGAAAACCCCAAATATACCCCATCTCTGTACTATTTATCAATTTAGCTAAGGTCTTTTCTACAAGAAACTTCCTGGTTGATGGTTATTGGCCTGTTTTCTTCTTTCCTTAATGTAATATCCTATGGATAAAATTTTTTTCCTAAGAAGCCATGATTTGTTTCTTTAATGAAGGAGTTGTGTGTATTTAGATGTAAAAGTTAACACTAGCTAACAAAGACCTGCACTTAATGAGTTATTTAAAAAGAAATTGTTAGTGTTCTTTCATTATTACTAGCATACTATTACTATTATTATTTTTGAATCCTGGAAACCAGCTTAAATTAATAAAGGCCAAATAATTGTCACTTTCTTAGTTGACTTTTGCTTATACTGCTTAGTAAGCACATTGCCTGAGAATACTTACTATCAGATTTTTCTCCTAGAATAGAGGACCCTATTAGGCTGTGAACAGTCATTATTTTAGACATTATGCTGAGAGAGAGCAGAGAAGGCATTTGGGAAGATTGCTTTCCTACATGTCATTGGATCATCTGATTATTGTTTTCTGCCTTATTGATCCATGTAGACTCTCTTTGCAGGTATGAACAATTACTAAATTCAATAAAAATAAAATTAAAAGGCCCACCAACAGCTAAAAGATAATAATACAATATCTCATTTTGCTGGACCTGGGAAGTGTCTGCTATTTCATTCTCCCCACCCTTCTCAAGCTGCATATTCACAACAATAAAGGTATGAAATCGACCTAAATGCCCATCAATGCTAGACTGGATAAAGAAAATATGGTACATTATACACCATGGAATACTTTGCAGCTGTAAAATAGACTGAGATCATGTCCTCTGCAGCAACATGGGTGGAGCTGGAGGCCATTATCCTTTGCAAACTAACACAGGAACAGAAAACCAAGTACCACATGTTCTCACTTACAAGTGAGAGCTAAATGATAAGAACTCATAGACACATGACAGGGAACAACAGACACTGGGGCCTACTGGAGACTGGAAGGTGGGGGGTGGGAGAAGGAGAGGATTAAGAAAAATACTAATAGGTACCAGGCTTAATACCTGAGTGATAAAATAATCTGTACAACAATCTCCTATGACACAAGTTTACCTATGTAATAAACCTGCACATGTACTCCAGAACTTACAAGTTAAAAATAAAATAAAAATATTTTTGCATTATAAAAAATTATAGTGTAGAAGATTTTTAAATTGAGAGAGATTCTTAGCAATTATCCAAACATGAACTCCAGAGAGATACTATAATTTGCCCAGAGTAGCACCCCGGTAAGGGGAAAGGCCTGTGTGTTCTGATTAGCTCAATATTTTTTCACCAACCACTCAATAGGTCATGTACCTGTTTGCTAATAAAATTGAGTTTTCACTCCTTGAAAAAGAAAGATGATTAAAGTCTACATTCACGTACCAACCTTTGGAAGATTCAAGAATGTCCAAATTCATTGTCACATATATGAAGAAGCTTGACTTCTTTTCTTTGCATTTTCAGCAACACACACACACACACACACACACACACACAAAACCAACTAGTTGAAGTGGTGGTTCAATATAGATGTTAATAAAAGTGATGGTGATGAAAGAAACTCTCAAACTCCCTTCAGCTGTGCAATTCTATGAATTCCAGTCTATTCATGTGATGATCTACCTGAAACACTGTTACCCTCATCTGCAGAATGACTTTCTTAACTTTTGTTTTGACTTAAAAATTAGGATCATTTTGTGCATGGTTCATTTCAACGTATGGTGACATAAGTCTTCTAGAAGGATAATCAGCACTGCCCACTCTGATGTGGGAATTGGAAAAATGAGTGTCTTAAATATAATGCATTGATAGTAAATGTTATGCTGGCATGATGAATTGTTTCCAGGAATTGAAATATGAGAGAGACTTGGTTTTGCTGGGAAGAAAGAACACTCAATCTTAAATTTGTTAAACCTTGTTTTGTTGCCTAACTTATGATCTAGTTTGAAGAATACATTTGAGAATAATGTATATTCTGCTGCTGTTGGAGGGAATGTTCTGTATATGTCTTTTAGGACTATTTGGCTTAAAGTGTAGTTTGTGTTTGGTGTTTCTTATGATGTGTCCATTGCTGAAATGAGGTTTTTAAAGTTCTCTACTATTATTGTATTATAGTCTACTTCTCCATTCATAGCTATTCATATTTGCTTTATATATTTATTGCTGATGTGTGTGTGTATAGATAGATTAGATAGATACAATTATTATATCCTCTTAATGAATTGACTTTTTTATTACTACATAATTACCTTCTTTGCTTCATTTGACAGTTTTTTACTTAAAGTCCATTTTATCTAATATAAGTATGGCTACCTCTGCTCTTTTCTGGTCTCCATTTCAATGAACTATCATTTTTCATCTCTTCACTTTCAGTCTGTGTGTCCTTAAAGGAGAAATTAGTCTCTTATAGAGAGCATACAGTTAGGTCTTTTGTTTTGTAAATTTATTCAGTCACTCTATGTCTTTTGATTGGAGAATTTAATTCATTTACATTTGAGGTAATTATTGTTAGATAAAAACTTACTACCGGTGTTCTGTTCATTGTTTTCTGGTTGTCTGACAGATCTTAGTTCCTTTCTTCCTCTCTTGCTGTCTCCCTGTGTAATTGGATGATATTCTCTAGTGATATGTTTTGATTCCTTGCTTTTCATCTTTTCTATATCTACTATAGGTTTTTGTTTTGTGGTTACCATGAGGCTTCCCTAAAATATCTTACAGTTAAAATATGCTATTTTTGTTCTCATTTATTTGTGAAGGCTAAAATTAAAACAATTGACATGAAGGAGATAGAGGGTCAAAGGAGCCTGAGAAGGGTAGTGGAGGGTGGGAATGGGAAGTGGAGATGGTTAATGGGTTCAAAAATAGTTAGAAAGAATAAATAAAACCTAGTATTTGATAGTGCACCTGGGTGACTATAGTCAAAAATAATTTAACTGTACATTTTTAAGTAACTAAAAGGGTATAAGTGGATTATTTGTAACACAAAGGATAAATACCTGAGGTGATGGAAATCCCACTTACTCTGATGTGATTATTACACATTTCATGCCTATATCAAAATGTCTCATGTAACCAATAAATATATACACCTATGTACCCACAAAAATTAAAAAATGTAAAAATAAATAAAAATAAAATATGCTGTTTTAAGCTGATGACAACTTTGATAACATTTTTAAAAGTTTACACTTTTACCCTCCTCTACATTTTATGTTTTCAGTGTCACAATTTAGATATTTTATATGTATCCCTTAACATATTACTATATGTATTATTTTTAATAGTTTTGTCTTTTAACCTTTATACTAACATGATTTACTCAGAACCATTACAGTGTTAGAGTATTCTGACTTTGACTTTGAGTACAGCATTTCTTGAACTCCTGCTAAATACCTTTATGAGTACCAAGCAATTTGGGGTAGACACAAAATAGTCCGTGGCTGTCAACTACAGAGTTAAGGATACAATTCTACTAAATGGAAATCAGCTAGATAATAATTTACTGTGGCACCATGTGTTAAATAGTGCTAAAAGTTGACTAGTAAAGAAGGTTGTATTAACGAGGTATGCCACAGAAGAAAGGGTACAGGCCTTGGAATGCAATGTTGAGGATATGATTTTCCATTATCACCAATTAGCTCAAGGATCTTGGGCAAGTTATTTAAATTCTCTCAGCTCAGTTTCTTCAATTTCAAAATGCTACAAATAATAGCTACTTGTCAAGGCTGTGAGAATTAAATGTGACAATTGTAAAGTATAACTAACGGATGCTAATTAAGTTTGAAGAGGTAACATTAGAAGTGCACCAGAAAGCCTTGATAAGTAAAGCTAGATATAGATTGTTGGGGAGGGGTTCAGAGAGTGCCTTGTGACTGGTCAAATTTGAGTCATTATTAGTTATTTCAGTTTTGTCTAAGTTAGCATTTTCCTAAGTATGGACCACCCACACAAGATTAATCCCAATCATATGTGTCTCTGTGTGTGTATACCTATGCATGTGTGTTTGCATATATATACTTATATATTCCATATATATTTACATAATATATATTTATAAATACATACTCTGTATTCACTTTTTTGGGATCCATTGAAATAATGTATTTATGTGTCACTTTCCTTCTGAGTTCCTTAACCTTAGCTCATTCATCTTATGTACAATCCCTTGGAAATTGTAGTGGTTTGGTGAATGTTTGGGGAAAAAAAGTGAGGGAGAGAGACGGAAAGCCAGTAGAAGGAGAGAGAGGGACAGAAAGAAGGATAAGTGGAATAGAATGGAATGAAAAAGAACAAAATTGAATAAAATTAAATGATATATTATAATCTGATGGTCAAGAGTTTGCACTTTAAAGCCAGAATATCTGTGTTTAAATCATAGTGTGGCTGCCATGTAATAGCTATGCAGTTGGGGGAAAGTTATTTATTCTTCTCTTTCATCTCTGAAATGAGAAAAATAATAGTACATATCTCATAGGGTAGTTATGAGGATTAAAGGAATTGAACATATAAAGCACTTAAAATAGTAATAAACATTCAGTAACTTTTGACTATTATAATAATCTGTTCTTAAAGATTTAGTTCAGGAAGGAGCAGAGTATGTAGGATGAACATGGAATTTTTAATCAAATAAACTTAGTGTTGAATCTCCTGTTTGACAGCTACTAGTTTAGGAGCAATTTTTGACTTCCTTAATTTTTTACTAATAATTGTAAAAGTTTTGGGGGGCAGGATAGTAATTACTAAACTACCACTAAGGTTGGATATGAATATTAGATATGGTATGTAAAAATGCCTAATAGACTTGGCACATTATAATGCTGCATTTTCTAAGACGTATAATCGTTCCTTCACTTATCCACCATTCCATTCTGATATTTAGGAATACTGTCACCTATATTTGCAGCAATTGATTTCCTTGTCTTGTCTACTTATAGAAATGTAATTAGTTTTCATGCATGCATTGATAGATATATTATTTTTCCACCTCAACAAGGAGGAGTAAATGTTACATTATAATTTTTATCTATATTCACGGAAACCCTTCTGTAATTAACAATTTGTGGCAGGGGAATTCACAATGGAGCGATAAGAAAACATAATAGTCTCTAAACTATTCAAAAAGCAGATGCTTAGATACTTCCTCAGTGCTTACAACTCTAGCTTTCCATTAGTGTGGGGAAGGCTCTAGATAGTTCCAGAGAAGCAGTCACTCTTGAAATGGAAGCAGACACTTACCTGGTTTTGGTGGGATTTGGACATGAGGGTGGTGGAAGAAACATAGTAAGAGAAAAGTGAAATCAAGTTAAAATGGAAGTTAATAGTAAGGGCAACTCTGAAGCATAGAAGGTCATAGAGACATAGCTCAGGAAAGGGGATGTGACTGTGGAGGAAGGGGAACATTGTGAGAGGGACTAGGTAGACTACATATTTAGAGGAGTCCTAGCATTTTTCATATTATCTTAAGGACCTACATCTCTACTCCCACCCTATGACAGCTGCTGGTCACTGGGTATGAAAAGTGCTTCTCCTAATAACCCACTGGTCTGGGCACTGAGAAGCTTCAGGCAGAGTGATGAATGGTTTAAACAGAAGAGGGATATAACTGGGAAATAAAGAAAATCCACACTCTGGTTTTGCAAAACAAAGACTAACATTAGACTTTGGGCAAGTTATTTAATCTCTTTGGACCCACTTTCGTCATCTCTGGGATGAAAAGATTGAAGTCCGTGGCCTCCAATGTTTCCTCCAGATTTGAGAATCTTTGTTTCTAATGTATTTCTCTTATCTGCCTATTCCCATTACCTTCTAGATTTAGGATTTGTGGCATTTCCAACTTAATGGAGGGTATTTCTCATCTAGAGCCCTGTACCCCAAAACTGGTTCCCGACTCCTTCTCTGGGAATGAAAGAGTTCTATCTATACCAAGTGGCTATTTCACAAGCTTATTTGGTCAGTGTTCAGTAGTCTTTTTTTAAAAAAAAAAAAAAGCAAATAATTTTTTTAAACCCCAGGAATTAAATTTTTGTTTATTTTAAACTAGTGTTTGGAATGAAATCCACTGAATCTTACTCTTTATTTTGTACCTAGTTGAAGGCAGTGATTCTTACATATTAAAATATGCCTTTCAGATACCCAATATTTAAACAAATAAAAAACTTTTCTCTCTTCTTTTTTCTCTCAATTAAGATGTGTTTTTTTATTCTTGTTGACATCATGCAAGTGGAATATTTTCAAAACTCTTTTCGAAAATCTGCCTCAGATCTGAAATTACCCTTTGAAAACTGGAACCAGGATAAGTAAGTATGAACAGCCAAAATAGAAAATGTTTTGCAACCTTAATTGCAGCATCTGCTAAATTAGGCTGCAGGTTACAGAGATTCCTTTGCCCAGTGTAGTCATAGCTGTTAGCCTCCCACTGCCTCTGCTCTGATTAGACTTTCATCCTCCCACTATGATTACCAGATCAGCCTTCTTGCAGGTTGCCCTGCCTCTAGTCCCCCTTGCTCCCAGACATACTCTCTTTTGCTCCCACGTCACCTACCTAAATCTGTAGACTCCTATCGCTGAGTGTAAAGACCTTCGAAAGTGATCACGCAAAAATTGCATACATCTTTTTCCCAAAACCTGGCAGTGAATCTACAATAAACAGCTGAGTCCTTACCACAGTGTTTAGGATTCTACAAGATCCAGCATGGAGCTGAAGCTAACTTTCCAGATGCCTTCAAATTTTCCTCTAAAAGCGTTCACTCCCTGCTACGTAGAGAATTCTTAACCCCCAAATGTATCATACACTATCCCATATATTAATATTTTCCATTCCCAGAGCCCAGAATTTTTTTTTCAACTGCATGTAGATTACCTCTTCTTTAAAGCTTAGCACAAATGCTTTATTTTCCAGAAGGCTTTCTTGATGGCCACAGATAAAACAATTGTTCCTCGTTATTTATTTCCAAACCACATTGCTCTGTTTAGCACATATTTCATTCCAACTTGTCTTAGAATTGCTTTTATTTATTCTTTCCTTACTTCAGTAAACTCCACACAATAAGGATATGAGCATACCACAAACATTTTCACATCCCATGGGACTTAGCGCAATGTCTGAAACATAGTGGATGCTCAAAAAATATTAATTGAAATTTAAGGCTATTCCTTAATCCCAACCCACTTCCTCATCTCACTGAATTCATATGAAGAAAGAAGGAGAATGAGAAGCGATAGCAAAGAGAGATCAGCAGTGACTCTCAGGTGGATTTAGGGAACAAACAGGGAAGATTTTTGGAGAGGAGCACTAAAGAGAGGACGGTAGGACAAATCATATCAGAACGACGGTGGTCCTGACAGGAAGTATCAAAGCCAGAGAGATTAAAAGGCAAGTGTTGACCAAGCATCATGGCATTCTAAGGTTGAGAGAGAGATTTTAAGTTGTGTTGGCAGTGTGTGGGTGTCCTAACAGGAATATTAGCCATGCAGTGAACATTGGCAGCCAAGTGGTAACAGAATATATGCTGAGTATGGTGTCAGGGAAGAGGTTGGGGAGAAAGTCAAGCTTCAACTAAGTAAATTGCAGTAGACAAAAGTCCTAGAAAACAAGCTGAGTTTGGGAAGGAAAAGCCAGTCAGAGGTCAACCTTACAAACAAGACTTGGCCCATACCATCTGAAGGTAGGAGACAGAGAGGGCCAACCGGGTGGTCATATTCAAGACCTATCTTTATTACACTGAATGGTGTCTCTGACCAGTGAGTTGAGGTTGCCATTGTATTCTTTTCCTGGCCAAGATATGCTTGAATTGCTTAGTGGGATAGAGCATAATGTAATAGGCTTCAGTGATTGGAGCTAGAGAATCTGAGGAAGGTAGGGACTGGTAAGCAGTGATCAGCTCTGACTTCTTCCAAGGTGAATTATAAAGTTAAATGTCAATCTGTCCGGTTTTAAATTGTCTTCTAAAACCTCCATGCCACAGCTATGGTGATAATAGAAAATTTTCCATTAAAAAAAGTAGGAAGTACTAAGGATTGTGTTAAATTTTAGACGGAATTTTCCACTTCTTAACCCACACTGCTCTATAGAATGGATATCTCAGCTCAGTTGGCACCATTGCACAGAGAAAGGAACAAATGAGGGATTTACTTTTCTGTGAATTTTTTGCCTGTATCACATCTGCTTATTTTGAGGCTTTTTGCTTTTCTCTTCTTGGAAATGACCTAAAGTTCCCTTGATGTAGTTACTTAGCTTAGCTGAAAGGACAAGGATCGCCTTGTGTCTTGTCTTCGTTCATTATCTGTGAACCTGCACAAATGTCTTAATGATGGTAAGATTACGTTTCCTTATCTGAGGCATGCAGACAATACTCAACTCATAAGATTGTTATAAGGACAAAAATAAAATAAGATGATCTGGTTGCCTAATTATGACTATTACTGATAAAGGCCCCATGAAATTTGGCTTTTAAGTAACCTATGCAAATAAGTATTTGACTACAGGATTCTTTTAAAATAACACCATTTATACTTTGTATAACTAAGGTTTAATGCTCCATTTTCATATAATACAATTATTACTTTGCTAGCTTCTGGAGCCCCAGTTTTTGTAACAGTGAAATGAAATTAGAAAGCCTAGCAGCCTTCTAGAATGTTAAAACTTAGCCTTGTAATCATTTCTTAATTTCATATTTTAGTAATTTCTCTTGTTCAGCTAATGACTTGAAAATTTTGAACACAGACAGGAATACAAGTTCCTTATATGCAATGTGGAAAATATAGAAAAATAAAAAGAATAAAATTTAAATATCCTATATCCACTGTTAACAGTGGATCTCTGTGAAGATCACATTCTCATGGCCAGCTCTGGCTCTTTGCTGTTACAGATACCAAGCTAGTTTAATTTCTGGATAACTTTTTTCTCTCCTCCCTTTTCGCGCCTCCCCCTCTTCATGCCTTTAACTCCGGCAAGGAGCTTAGGCCTTTCCTGGGATGTACACACAGACATGGTACACTCCTTCTGTTCCAATGTGTGATAGCAGATCTAGCTGAAGCTACGCTGGAGCTTCTTTAGGTTCTTCCAGAGTTGTAGTTAAAATTGGGACCAATTTCAAATACATTTTGTTGCTGAATTATATTTCTTTGAATGCAACACCATAGTGAAGTGAAGAGGCCCCATGAAGCCTGGGCCTCTCCTTAAATTACATTTGAGATAGCCTTGTGTAAGTAAAATTGTTTGACAAAAGGCTATGAATTTTTTTGTTTGTTTGAGACAGTTTTGCTCTTGTTGCCTAGGCTAGAGTGCAATGGCATGATCTCGGCTCACTGCAACCTCCACCTCCTGGGTTCAAACGATTCTCCTGCCTCAGCCTCCCAAGTAGCTGGGATTACAGGTGCCCACCAGCACGCCCAGCTATTTTTTTTTTCTTTTAGTAGAGATGGGGTTTCACTATGTTGGCCAGGCTAGTCTTGAACCCGTGACCTCAGGTGATCCGCCTGCCTCAGCCTCCTAAAGTGCTAGGATTACAGGCGTGAGCCACCACGCCCAGCCGCCTATGAATAGTTTTATGTCTATGGAAACATATTGCCAAGTTCCTTTCCGTAAGCATTATATTAATTTAGACTCCCACTAGCAGTGTATGAGACTGTCCATCTCACAGCCAGTGGCTCTTAAAATAAGCTGAAACTCCCACTACTTGTTTCCACACTTAGCCCTGTGAAAGTATTCACAATTCTCACAAGTAGGACTCATATATTTTTCCTTTGTGCACCCACTGCTCTGTGTACATAACTCGTGATAGAACTAATCATGTGGTATCAAAATAATGTGTACGTCTAGCTTTTTCTTTAAACCAAATCTCTCAAGGCCAAGGTCAAGTCTTTTGCGCCTCTGTGACCTTAGCACAGAACGTGACTGGAGTGGGTCAGGTCTTCAGTGCACATTGTTGCTAGACATAGAAACTGATCTGATGAGTGTGAATCAACAACTTCTGAACTCTGAGACGTATCCAGTCAATTTAAGGCCATTTCATTGCACAGTTGTACTTTTACTGATAAGTTCAAACCAGCTTTCTTCCCAGCCTTCCTGCAGTACTTGGGATCACTTGCTTGGCTTTCTACCATTCTCTCTCAAACCTAGACACCAATCACATGCTGTTTCCTTTGCTTGGAATGTCCTTACTCCCATTTTCCACATGACAGATTCCCCCTTGTCCTTTAAGACTCAATTCAGAGTTCACCCTAATGTTGCCTACCCCAACAACCCCCAGGAAGAGTTAGTCTTTTTCTTTGCAGTTCAAGAGCTCATTGTTTTAGAGTATTTCCATATTATATTGAATTTATCATTTTAATTGCCTTTCTTTTCCCATAGATGTGTGTTCTTAAAGTTATAGGTCACAAGTCATCAGTTCTTGAATTAATTTTAGTTATGGCCTTCCACATTAAAAGAAAGAACAGAATAGAATACATAGAATATATCAGGCTACATTCCATATAGTAAAAATAAATGTTTCATAAAATTTTGAGTGTGTTGTGTGTGTAGGAAGTGTATGGGGCTGCAGTATAAAATGTATTTTCTGAGTTTTATTTTTAATTGACAATAATTGTATATATTTATGGGGTACAAGGTGTTATTTCAGTCCATGTGTACATTGTGGAATAATCAAATCAGAGTAATTAGCATATGCATTATCTCAAATATTTATCATTTTCTTGTGGTAAGAACATTTAAAATTCTCCCTTTCAGCTGTTTTGAAATATACAATACATTATTATTAACTATGTTCAACTTCGTCCTTTGGGTTGTGATTGAACTGCTTAAAATCAAGTGCTGTACCTATAAGCTTTTAGTGTAGGAATGCTGCCTTATTATCTTTATATTCCTAGGGTCTTAAATAGAATAAATCCAAAACTTCTTCATGGTACAATGAAAGAATGAATGCAAGACTGAATGAATATACATAACTTGCCTTCAATCCAGAGAAAGTTTCATTCTTAAGATCGAAATACCAAGGCTGGAGACTATATTTGACTATGCTTTAGTCATAGTTACAGAATGAAACGCCAGCCAGTGATCCAGTCGTTTAGCAAAACCAGTATCTTCAAACACATAACTGATTGGTGTCAGCAATTCTGTCAAATAAATGACCACTTTATGCTTTATAATGTCAACTTTCCTACTGGTATTTGGAAAATCTATTAAAACTATATGTGAGAGTCCTCAGCCATAGCACTGGAAGGCAACTAACTTAAGAAAGTTGGCTCTGCTGACACCCTGCCTTGGTGCAAATTCTAGCTTTGCTGCTTACTAACTTACGTTCTTTAATCCTCTGTTACATCATCTCTAAATGGAAGAAGATAGTACCTACATCCTGAGCCCCCAATGCTTATGTTAATAGCAACCACTTAATAAGTGGTAGCCATTAGTATATCGTAATAGCTAGTTGTGGCAGAGACTACTGATTGCTTGCTTAATATCAGTTCTCTCCTTCATCCTTACTGACAGAATATCATTTGTATTTGGGGCAGAATTATACCCAATTAAAATATTATAGCTCTCAATCTTTGTTTAAAGTTTTTTAATTATTATAGATACATACTAGTTGTACATATTTGTAGTATACATGTGATGTTTTGATATGAGCATATAATGGGTAATGATCAAATCAGGGTAATTGGGTGTTGCCCTTTCCTTCTACCTTTCTTTATTCTGCCTGAAATTTACATATAGTATCTGTAGCTGAAGTTACCATCATGGACTAATAGGCACCCCTGAGCATGAAAGCAATGTGCTAAAAATGGCAGATCAGAAATACAGAAGAAATTTTGATTCTCTTCTATCTAAACTAGCCCTGGACTATAATCCTTCAAATTCCTCTTATGTGAGAGAAAAATTAAACTCCATCTTGTTTAAGCTGCTGTTGTTTTCTTTTTATTTATTTATTTTATTTTTATTGTACTTTAGGTTCTGGGGTACATGTGCAGATCATGCAGGATTGTTGCATAGGTACATACATGGCAAGGTGGTTTGCTGCCTTCATCCCCCCATCACCTATATCTGGCATTTCTCCCCATGTTATCCCTCCCTACTCTCCCCTGCCCTGCTGTCCCTCCCCTAGACCTG